>APFE030380655.1:2357-35687 GCA_000404065.3 Pinus taeda | reverse complement strand
GGAGTGGTAATTCCAGCCAATGCATTACAAGATATGGTCGGATTCATTTCTTCTTTCTCTAGGGTTTGTTCCTTGTGTATATCCTCTTATTTTGACGTTTCTTATTCCTTTTCTTCCTCCTCTTCACAATCTATGTAAAATAATTTATTCTCAACACACTTATGACCTTTAGTGTATTTGCTATCACAACTGTAACAAAGTCCTTCTGCTCTTTTTTCTTCCAATTGTTGTGGTGTCAACCTTGTAGGTTGTGGATGGATAGGGGCAACAACACTTCCATCTTTATGATTGTGTGTGGTAGGCTTCCTTGTTGCCATAATTTTGCTTTCCATTTTTCTTGCCAACCTGAATGCCTTCTCCAATGAATCAGGTTCCCAAAGGCAAACCTCACGTTGGATGTTATCCTTTAAAGTTCCTACGAACACATCAATCTATGCTCCTCTAGAATATCTTTTACCCTTATATTCAATTTTTGGAAGTCCTCAATGTGCTCCATCATTGAACCATTTTGTTTTAGATTTATCAATTGGCTAAAAAAAGTGTTTCTTTTTGTATCCTCATAATGTGCTATCATTTCATGCGTACCTTTTGTGTGTTTTGCACATTATGGAGATCGAAAAATTTCTCCATCTGTAGTATCCATGATATGGGATCCTTGCCATCAAACTTCCTCATATCGATCTTTGGAACATGGTGGTTCTTCGATCCAACGTTAGAGTCTACGAAAGCATGATTAGTATTTTTTTTGTTCTCATCATGAGCTTACTTTGCTACCCTTTTGCCATTAGTAAGCATTTCTTGTAGAAACTTTGTCAAATATGTCTTCAAATCTTCCATCTTAGTTTCCATGCCTTTCTTTAAATCATCCATCTTAGCTTCCATGCCATCAATCTTAGCTTGCATGCCATCCATCTTAGCTTCCATTGTCATTCATCTTAGCTTCTACGCCTTTCTTTAAACCATCCATCTTAGCTTCCATGCCATGCATCTTAGCTTCTACGTCTTTCTTTAAACCATCCATCTTAGCTTCCACACCATACATCTTAGCTTCTACGTCTTTCTTTAAACCATCCATCTTCGCTTCTGTTACTTTTTGTGAGAGTGAAATTTGTTGCACTTGGTCTCGTAATTTTGAAATATCATGTTACATTTCTTCCTCTTCTTCGTGAGTCATGCTAGAGATTTCAGGTTGCTTACTAGGTTTTTCCATTTTCTTTCTTCGGGGCATCAATTACTGATAATAATGCTTCAATATGCCATTTGAATTCCTTCAAACTAATTTTTCAAACCAAAATTATGCAAAAAAATTAAAAAAAAACTACACATCTTTTTCACTTTGTAGGAGCTCGATATTGAATCCATTGTATCTCTGTAATTTTGGATCTCCAAAGTTTGAAATTGCTTCCTACAGTAACCCTTTGAGTACTATTTCTAACCCCACAAGTCTGATCAATATTGTATTCTCCAATGAAGAGTTATGCTAGCTCTCCCACGATGACATGATTATAGACTTGTTCAGTAGAGCGAGCATGTACGAAGTGACACGTGTCACTATTTTGACCTTAGGATCTGAAATTGATACGCAAAAAACTATAGTCTATCCTTTTTCTGTAACTTCTTATGAAATTTCAATCTGATGCTCAGAAAAATTTCCCTAGGTCACTTGTTTGAGATATAATTCAGGATCATGTAAAAACCCTAACTTCCTTGGATCATATCTCCGAAAATATAGTGAGACAAGATCTTAAATTCAGACCTGAGGTTCAGAGAGATTTCGGCTCGAATGGATTTTTTTTCGCTTCTGAAACATCGCAGAAAAAAAGTTATAGCGAAAAATCCATGATGACTTGTTGGGAGCAGCGAAACCCTAGAATCCAAGCTCTAATACCAAATGTTATGAAACCAGCTCACAAGAAGATAGAAAAGATAGATCAACAACTTAGAAATCAGCCTCTTCGAGGGGGAAACCTCCTTTACATTACACAAATTAATAATTCTTGGATGATACAAATGACAAAACCTCATTCTATATATAGGATTCTAAGGGGTCACAATATAACCAAAGTCGACCTAACAATAATAATATAAGGGCACAAAAATAAAAATAATGGGCTTTTATGGGGCACAATAATAACAATAAGGGATACAATGACAATAGTAATGGGGGAATCTCTAGTATTATATGGGCCTAACATCTTCAACAATTTTCAAATAACCAAGAAAGGAATTAGGATAGTAAATCAATTTATTCTTCATGCCATTCCTTGACTAGATTTACAGCCCATGAGGAAAATCATGAAAACCAAATCCATGAAATTACACACATAAATATTTTAGGCAGTGAAATCATTCACGATGATAGCTACCCAGAATTGCAGGAAAAATATGAAGAAGAGCAAATTTTTGTAGACCACGTGGATGTGGACATTTTCGCTATTAATAATGTGGCGACCTTGACTGCATATTTTCATGAACATGCTATTCTTTTCCATTATGCAAATGATAAGCCCGATAAACAAGTTGTTTTATTTAATTCCCATGAAGATCTTGCACTGGACAATGTAGAACAGCTAGCAACTGAAAACAAAGGGAGTGTTGGTCTTTTTGTTGACTTTCAAGACAGGGTAATGATGCAAAATATTGAAGACCCTTTTACCAATTTGTTGTAGTCGACTAAATAGAAGAATGTTGTGGAATTTATGGATCATGAGTAGATGTTCAGTGGAAAGTTTGAGTTTCCATTTTCCGAATTTTTCTTTATGCCCGGTGGAGGTGAATACAAGCATAAGTCAAGTAGTAATTTACTTGATTGGTTACATTGGAAGGATAATTACACATGATTACATATTTATCTTCAGCGAAAGTGGACAACTATCATAAGAGTTTGAAGCCCAAGGAGAATGCCCTAAGGCTTTGGTGATTTGTTGTCAATTTCCTTTATAATTTCTGAGCTTTGTAATAAATATAATTATTTTTCAATCAATTTGAAGTTCACTCAAGTTAGTCAGTTGAATTTTAGTATTTTTTGTGTTTGTCTCCATTGCCCAATGGTTAAGGCTACTATTTTGTGATGTACTTGGTACCTCACTAGGAGGTTTCCATCCTCATTGGAGCCAATGTTAGGGTCATGTAGTCTATGAATCAAATTGTTTTCTCATATGACTATTGCATTTTGGAGGTATGTTGCTAAATTTTATCCTATGAGTCACTATGTGTCATAGTCTAAAGTTTTATATGTGAAAAGGTTTGTATGTGTCATAGGTTGTCATCCCCATTGTAAAGGTCCATGTCATAAAGGGGTCTTTGAACCCAAAATCGAACAGACAATCGAAGGGAGGCATCTGAGGCTCAAGTGAAAGAGGGCATTGTGCAACTGCTGCACACAAGTCTCAGAAGCCCACAGACTGTTAGGTTCTTGGCAAAGCACTAACATTTCATCCAAATGCTCATGGTCTTTGGATTTATGCTCCAGCGTGGGAGTTTGAACTTAATTTGAATGTAAATGGTGCGCGTGCTCTCATACTAAGGGGAATACAAGCATGCCCCAAATCAGAGATACTCAGGAGAGAGTATTTCCACATGAATTAGCTCAGGGACTTGAAAAAATATCATCTTTGCATGAAGCGGAAGACGAGAAACATGGAAATAAGAGAATAGTGATTTGTTTATGCCTGTTGTATGGAGAGAAGCCTGACGATGGAGGGATTCTGGAAACTGAGAATAATGAATCAGAAAGTAATGCAAATGTAATTGCTATAAGGGATATGGGTTTCAAGATGGCTTATATAAAGTAATCAATTCCATTCCATCTAGTCTCATATTTCATCAACTTTGTTGAAATGTTAGATGACCTTGAAGTTGAAAATGCAACTATCTTAGAGGATGAAATTTGTAGATCTATGTTGAACAAATTTTCAAGCGATGAAGGTTGTTGGAAAATAAATAGGAAAATAAAAGGTTGTGGCTAGAGAATAAGACAGTAGGAAGAGACCCAAGTTGGTTGAATTCTTCTCTTCATGAAGTTTATAGTTTATAGTCAAAAATATCATCTTAGCAAAAGTGCACTAGAACTGTTCATGATGGATCAGTCAAATTTATTTTTCAACTTTGGCACTATAGAAGGACGTATAAATATCTATAAATACATTGTTCAAGCCCGCACTCCATATCTTAATAGCCCTAATTATGGTACACAGAAACTAAAACAACTTTTGAAGAGAACACAACTCATGGAACATTGGGACCGATGGGAGATAAACAATTTTGAATATTTAATGCAACTCAACACCCTTCCTAATGAAATTACTCAGTATCCTTGTGTTTCCATTGATTCTTTCTGACTATACATTCGACACTTTAGATTTTGGTGACCCTTCTATTTACAAAGATCTTTCTAAATCTGTTGGGGCTTTGAATACATATCGACTCGAGAAGTACCTTGAGAGATACTCTAACTTTGATGATCCTGTTATTCTAAAGTCTCATTATGGTTCACACTATTCAAGTGTTGTAACAATGGTTTACTATCTCACTCAAGTGGAACCATCTACAACACTTTCAATTTAGCTACAAGGTGGGAAGTTTGATCACGTTGATCGAATGTTTTTAGATTTAGGGGTAACCTGAAATGGTGTTTTAGATTATATGAGTGATTTGAAGGAGTTGGTTCCAAAACTATTATATCTTCCAGAAGTTCTCATGAATGATAATGGTATAGATCTAGGGACAACACAACTAGGAGAAAAGATTGATGTTGTCATATTTGGATATAAACAATGAGGAAAATAAGTTGTTGCTGCTAGCAATTTTCTTTTACATGACATATGATACGGTAGTTGAAATTGATAAGATTTTTGATCCAGTTCTTCGCTATTCCACACAAGATCAAATTGCTTACTTTGGGCACCTTTAGTTGATGTTCTCCACCTGCAAACCATATTTACGAACTCCATAGAGATAAATCCCTACGCAATTTCAAACCAAGAACGTTGCAATGTTCTGGCTTCTGTAATTCCTGCTTCTACACATTCAGTGGCCACAGTTGATACAAATTTTCCAGGACATCATGTTGCAGTACACAGATGGGAGCCAAATACCCCAGACGGGCATAGAATGCCTTCTTATGTCAACATGGGAAATCTACTGCAAGTTTAAGTGGTGGCTCTTTCATGTGTTTCTTCAAAGGTTTTGGTATTGAAGATTGTCATTATCCTCATTGCATAGCCCTTACTTCTACAGCAATTAGAAATCCATCCATTGTTGCAATCAATTCACACATGCACATTATCACAAGAGAACATGCTCAATTTTATCATTTTTTAATTTTTTGAAATTATATGCTTTGTTTCCTTTTGCTGAAGGCTAAATACGTGTGACTAAAGGACTATTATGTAATGACATAATTTCATATTTTGGTGAAAATGTGCAGATTTTGGTAGGTTGGAAGTATTTTGAGTGTTATAAGGTTGAATGAGATGGTTGACCAGACATTACAATAAGTTTGGATAATGAACTGTCAATATAGGTTCAAAATTTCACATCTGCTACGCAAATGTTGCGCAAGTGGGGATCAGTTAGTTGGGAGGTCTGCAAAGCTAGGAAGATTATTTCAAAAGGTTCTACACCAACACAAAATCATCTTAAGCGCACCCATTAGCTCAAATTTATATAGTACAACCTGAAACCATGCTAAGTTGGAAACCTATTTCACACTACTGTGCAAGTTTATCAATTATGGATATTTTTACAAACTTCTATTTTGGGACATTCTAGAAGTGTTTATAATGATCAGATAAGCATGGACAAGTTAGTTTAGTTGACAAGTCCAAACATGTTGTTTCTAAATTTTTGTAAGCTTTAAAACAATGATGTTTCTAAGTTATGATAACTTCTATATGGTAGGTTCTTGTTTTTCTACAAATACGTTGTATCTAGCCTATTATGCTTTTGTGCAGTGAATTCAACCACCTAGAGTGGTAATTTTGAATTTCTTATTGTATTTATTGATGAAAAAAACATGTAAAAAGGGTTCGAGGGTCAGTGTTTTAGAGGCTATCTTACGTTTCTACAAGTTTTATGTCTTTTGGTTGAATGAATTTAAGAAGGCATGTGCATTTTTATACAGTGATACACGTGTCTGGCTTATCGGTATCTTGTTTCTCTTGTTACGTGATATGTATTATTTTCAGATCTTTTTATAGTTTTTTTTTTTTTAATTTATACAATAAATTTCTTCGTTTTAATGTTTAAAAAAATTCTTAGAATTCAAGAGTTTGCTCTGACAAATTTCAGTTGATATATGTGTGTTATTTTCTTCCATGGAAACTTGAATTCATCCTTGTATGGATTCTCAGATTGTCATTCTTCCCTTTCCTCCCATTCATACTTTTACTACAATGAATTTGATCGATTACCCATAGGTATACCTACATTGCCCCCGTGTGAATTGCACCATATCCCTAATTCATTTAGAGCCATAACCATGCTATGATTTTAAGTAGTCTTGCCCTCTACATCCACCTTAAACAAATCAAAATCAAAATCATCCTCTGATCATCATAACCAACCTAAAATTTAGACCCTATCAGTCATCTAGTTGATTGATAGAATAAATCTAGAGAGAGATCCCTCTCCAAGGCTAGGGTGGTGTTGATCGTCAAAAATGTCCTCCATCAACATTAGGGGAGACCACCCGGTAGGGAACTTAAAGTAGCTCCTTTTCCGTTGAAGATGGTGGTTCCAACTGGTTATGGGTCCAGTTACCCTATCATCAAAGACTAACCTAAAACTAATATAATACTAATCTTATCTAAACTAAGATTTTATCTATCCACATCATAATATGTTACATTTCATTTATATCGATCTTTAAATATGTAAGTTAAAGAAGTAAATCAATAAAAAGGTTTGATCAATTTAGAAAGGTTGATCAAACCACAATTAAATGATTTATTTGCCTCTTTGAGAGAGGACTTGATGCAAACTAATATGTTAATGCATAACTAATCTATAAAATGAAAAACCTATCTCGAACTAGAATGGGATAACCCTCTCCTAACCCAAGACCAAGTTAACTAAAACAGGGGAAGAGACTGGTTTATGAATGAATCAAGAATTAATATTTGATTATGAATTCCAAAATAGTTTGTAAACTCATAAAAGGTTAAAACAAATATGTAAATGAATATACTTTATTAAATAGTTATTAAAGTAAGTCCACCTACAAGAATGAATTCATATTAAACGTAATTCATTATAAAATTGTATTAATCAAAAGAAATACTTCATTTCAAATAATACACATAAAATTAAAATACACCTATAAATGAATAATAAATAGTTATCATTCACCACGAGTATAATTCAATAAATTAAGTATGATTTAAGTATCATTTCGACCTCATTTTTCCTTTTGGAGATAGCTCCTGCAAGACTTCAACAACATATCACAATTGACTGAACAATAGTGTTAGAGATCAAAGAAACATACCACTTAGAATCTAGATCAAAACCAATTATAAAACTTTGACAAAAATATAAAATTTAGCTTTCCAGTAATAGTACACAAGAATGAAAATTCATTAAACAGTGCCAAAATTACATTGCAAATGTGTAGTCCTTGAGTAGCTCAAACCCATAGTAAAATTGCCTGCAATAGTGTAAAGCAATTATAATAGAGCCAAAATCCCTCTTTCAATCTCTACAATAACTCTCTCTATTCTAAACAAGTGTATAGGCACAAATTAAATCATAGCAGCGACCCCAGTGGTGAATCACGACCTACCCTTTTGCATCGAATTCAGGGGTATTTATACAAGATTCATAGATCTTACAGCCTCCCCCAATTCTCTTAACAACAGAGTTAATTACAACAAACATGACTTTAATTGGAACTCTAACCAAACTTAGATGAACACAACAGAACGAATTGCCCAATTTTGTTTGTGCAGATAAGAATGACCCCATTTGTTCTGAATGGATAGGAAGAATTTACAGGTAATGTAATCATTACTCAACTAATTCAACAACATATTTACCAATTAAGAAATCTCTTTTGCCACTGGGAGGAATTGCATTAGTGATTGATATGTTTTTGAAATCAACCCTGTATTGAAAGTCAAATAGAAAACATAATTAATGGTAAATAGTTGGATTTTTTATTAAAATAGCAAAAACATATATTAAAATATAAAAATGCGTTAAAATATATATATGCCAAGAGACTTGAATGGTATCAGAGGTAAGCTCATTGGAACTTTTAAAATGAGACAAAATGAAATAGTTGCAGTATTAAGCAGCTCCAATATGGAGCAGATGCAATATCGTATTTAGCTCCCTTTAATAACTTGATCGAGTCCATTATTTCAAAGGTCTTGTGTAGGATATTTTATATCAGGAGCTTTACAAGTGTTACCATTTAAAAGTTTTGATATACAGGTGAACCCGATATTCCAATGCGACCATCCTTAATACGCATTTCAGGTCTGAATTATCGGAGCTTGACAAATGTCAAAAGTCAGAGGGGGAGGTGCATTGGGATATCAGCGATCAGAGATATATAAATATCGTAGATCATAGGGATATGATTATTGAAGATCAGAGATCAGAGGGGTATGATTATCGGAGATCAAAGATCAGGGGAATATGATTTTCATAGATCGAAGATTGGAGGGATTGCCATATCGAAAATTGAAGATTAGAGGGATTGGCATATAGGAATATTGGCAAGGAATCACATCGAAGTTTTTTAAATGTGCCTCGAAAGGAAATCTATGATATGCAAGAGCAGAAATAGTGACGTGGAATGTGGGTCCTCCAACACGGCTTATAAATTTTAACGCCTTTATTAAATGGTCGGACATTGGTTACATGATATATTTTTTTTAATACTCGGAAGTCTATAAAAGTGGTTTTCCACATACATATTTCGAATTTAATATGCCCCCCATGCCACTTATATGGATTGGATATTATATTCTTTTATTACGATATAAGCCACTATATTATGAATCAGGGTTTCGATCAAGGAATTATAAAAGGGTTCCTTCGATGTCAAAGCTCTGATATCTTCGATTTATTATAATCACTTGTTTAATGATGAAGGATTAAATCCTATGCACACATCTTGGTCTCAAGGGCTATTTTATTCATTAATCTAATTAATTAAGATGTTTAAAACAAAAAATTATTTACAAAGTTTATTAACAAACAAACTTAATCAAACTCAGGCAAAATATCAAAATAAAACAAGTGTAAATAAAAAGAAAATTAGACTTGAAATGAAGCAATCACACTTAAATCCTACATGCAATATGAAAAGGGTCCCCATGTCTATTATGATAGAATAAATTGGGGGTGTTGTGTTTTCACTACAACAATGGAGACACATTGGGGAGAAGCAGTTATCTCTATCGTAAAGATACGAAACTTAGTTTAAAAGTGAAGGAATTATAATTAGATAATTTGAAATGCTCAAATTTAGATATCCTAACCATTTTGTCCCTATTATATGTTGTCAAATAAATAGATATACCATTATCATTCATGAACATGTAAAAAATTACCCCATGAATTCAATGTTTCAGTAAATTTATATGTACAACAATCAGCTTAGTTGGGAATCAATTTTTGAGTAAACAATATTATCAAGAAAACATAGTATTACTTTAACTTCCATACCATAGGCATGGCCACTGCTTCCAGTGGGAATCGATAGCCTCGACAAGGATGCCTTTTAACCCTTTTAGGTGTCAGTGTCCCATCTATTAGGAATAAATGCGTAGTTGCAAAATATCATCTTAAATGTATTTGAATGTCAACTGAAGATCATTGTCCTAGCTTGGTAACCAACTAATGGCAATGCCATTCGCAAGATCTAACATGGTGAACAAGCTGACTCGTGATGAGACGTCTTGACTCTCAACCTTGTGGTCAAAAGCCATTACCTTGGCTTGGTGACCAATAATGGTTATGTCACAATGTTAGAACTTATGATCAATGTATGTTAGCTCATGATGAGACCTCCTATCTTTCAATTGACCATTTTTGTTTTTATGTTTAAATATGGTTACTATTAATCTCATAGAGATTACTTAATATATGGGGTGGCATACTTCTTCTTAAGAGAAAGGGATGGCGTAAAAAGCTTTAAGTTGACTACTATTCACTTAACTAAACTTGTTCGCCAAAATAACTCACGACCTTAAGTAAATGTTGTTAAATATGTTTTACTTTATTTAAAGACAGGGGTTAAAATTAGTTCATTAACAAATAACATAAATATTTAAAATCAAAGAACAAAAAACCAAGGACTCTACTGGGTTAGGAAAGCTGCAAATGAACATAAACGAAATCATCTTCATTGAAGTGGTCCTTAGAGATTAAGTTTCGTTAATATAAATTAAAGCATAAAAATGACTCACCCAATGATTATGCCAAGCTGAAGAGAAAATAATACTCCATTTTATTGTGAAATGAAATGAAAAGACAATTCAGCTAAGCCTAAAATGCTTATCAAAATCAGAAACAAGGCAACCAAGAGAATGAACCTTGAGATACATCTCACAAGATAATATAGAGAATTAACATAAAAATATGATTTAAATGACAATTTTATCTTGTAGGATGATTTGTTAATAAATCTCTTTTGTTTCAAAGCATAGATTGATTTAGAGTTATTGTTGTATGCTTTGACAAGGGTTTTCTTACTTTATCAAATATTGCTTAAGAATAGTGTGTGAGTCTTTATAGATTCAATTTTCAGAATGAGAATGACAATCAATTTCAAAATGTATGAAAAATTAGAAAAGAGAAAACCCTCTAATGTCATATGATGATTATTCTTCCAAAATGTTAGTTGTCCACAAAGATGAATCTACAAATCAAATCCATGGGAACCTGCAAGAAGAAGAACAAAATATAAGAAATAAATAAAAAGAAAAACTGAAATAAAGCTCAAACCAGATGAGGATTACCATATAAATGTGTACCTGGAAGAATTCGATCATAATTTTACCTGATGAATCTTCATTTTATCCCATGTATTAACCAAAGTTCAAAACCATCTTCTTATTTAATTTAAATTAATTTGTAAACTAATCCTAATCCTAATCTAAAAAGCAAAGAAATATTAAGTGAAATCGTACTTCCAATGTAGTCATTCAAGCATCGTATTTTCTCCATGAATGTGCACATCAAACATTAGTAATAAAAGCATAAATATAAATAAACCAAAATAAATAAAAACTAAAAACATTATGTACATCTATTGTTAATGTATGTACAAGAAGCAACTTATTTACAAAATCCTTTCCCTGGAAATCTTCCAAACATTTGCCTACAAGATCATAAAATTCAGGATGTTTTTCAATTGTTGCTTGAAAGAGATTCAAGGAAAGAGGAAACAACATGCCTATGTTAAATGATAAGTCTTTGAATATCATAGGCTATTGTAAACAAGGAATTATATGTACATTGCTAGAAGCTTTCTTTTCAGATGAATCAATAACTAGTGGGTAGTAATATAGAAAATTTCTAGACGGATTACATGGCTGGAAAATATATAATGATAGGCTCTCAAATGTCAATATTCGTGAAAAATCAATTTGAAAATCAGAAAGAAATTGGCCACACATAATCATCAAATAGAATTTCAAAATAAGAATTAACTAATATTCATGATTATAATTCTAAAATTGATATTCATTTATGTAGATTAATGTGTTAGATGAGAGACTAGAGTTATGATGCTCATAGTACCAGTGTATTACATATAAATTATAGGTAATGATACAACACAACGAGAGTTTGTTTGTAAATATTTTCTTCTCACAAGTGATTACAAAATTAAAATCATTTTTATTTCCCTTCACTTGTAGAGATGGGAAAATTTCTAGATTATGATCCTAAAAAGGAATTTCAACATTGTAGGATTCATAAATTGGGGCAGGTCGTGATTGTTGAAATCATCATGATGATTGAATGATTGAAAATTTATTGAAACATTTAAATTAACATTATTTTCATCTTCAAAAATAGATTTACTTAAAGAATTATTTTTTGAAGAAGAAGAATAACAAGGTTCAATGTTTTCATCATTATGAACAATTTCATTAATATCCTCTTTTCCTAAATCAAAATTAGAGAGAGAATTAACAGAAATGTAAGTGACTAAATTTTCTCTATCCATATCAGAACACACTAATAATTCGTAAATGGTAACTCCTTTATCTTGTGAACTGTTATCAATGTCGAAAGGAGCAGCTGAATTATTATTTAATGAATCATCAAATAAATCGAGATACAAAGAAAAGTAAGAATTTGAATTTACAATCCCTATAAATTTCTCTATTAGAAAAATGTTGCTTGTTTCCCAAAATGTGTGCTTCAAAATCTTCTTGATTTGCATGATTGCAAACTTTGTGATGTTGATCCATGTTCTCATTGCTGGAAGAATTGGATTTTTCATTGCTTAAAGACTATTAGGAGGAAAATAGTGATTTTTGTTCATTTCTGGTTGTAATTATTCATTCAAAACAACATTATTTATTTGGGCAAATCTTTTTCTCCTGCAATTTTTCATTGGCAATTCTAGTTTCTAGAAGAGAATCATTATTGATAGTTGAGCATTTGATTTTTCAATAGAAATAAATGAAATTTTTTATTCTTGATAAGGAATACAAGGGAGATATATCGAATGTTTAAACTAACCCATTAATTGAAATTAAGGAGGTAAATCTTCACACTGAAATTGCATTAAAATTATCTTGAATCAAATTAAGAAATTGTCTAATGACTCACATTCCATCCTACGCAATTCAACTAATTTATTACACACCTTTTAAAAACCATATCACTGAAAGGCATGAAGGAAAATCTATGAAAATTTGTCCCAGCTATGTACAGAGGAAATTGGAAGAGATAAGCACCAGCCTTTAGCTATTTCTGTCAAAGTAAGAGTAAAAATCCTGCAAATATTATCTTTATCAATATTAAAATTATTGCAACTTAAAATAAATTGAAGGAGATGATTATAAGTAGAAGTCTTACCATTATATTTTACCTTAGACAAGATCTTTACTGCCTTAATCAGAGTGGTTTTTGGATTAGGTCTCCTAAAACAACTCCAAGGAGGTCTTTTAAATGGAGCCATAGTAGTAAGATAAAATTTTAAAGCACAAAATATTCAAAGAAAAAATATACTATGGTCCTTCTAGCGCCAAAAATGTTGATCGACAAAAATATTCTTCCTCAACATGAGGGGACACCACTCGGTCGGGAACTTAAAGCAGCTCCTTTTCCATTGAAGATGGCAGTTCCCATTGGTTATGGGTCCAATTACCCTGTCATATAAGACTAACCTAAAAATAAAGTTAATATATCCACATCATAATATGTTACGTTTCCTTTAAAGATGTAAATCGACACAAAGGTTTGATCGATTTAAAAAGGCTTATCAAACTACAATTAAATTATTTATTTGCCTCTTTAAGGGAGGACTTGATGCAAACTAAGATGTTAATGCAGAACTAATATAAAACATGAAAAACATCTCTCGAACTAGAATGGGATAGCCCTCTCCTAATTTGAGAGCAATTTAACTAAAACAGGGGAAAATACTAGTTTATGAATGAATCCATAATTAAGATTCGATTATGAATGCCAAAATAGTTTATAAACTCATAAAAGGTTAAAAAAACTATGTAAATGAATCTACTTTAGTAAATAGTTATTAAGTAAGTCCACCTACAAGCCTGAATTCATATTAAACATAATTCATTATAAAATTTGTATTAATCAAAAGAAATAGTTCATTTCAATTAACACACATAAAAGAAAAATACACCTATAAATGAATAATAAATAGTTATCATTCACCACAAGTATAAGTCAATGAATTAACTATGATTTTGATCTCATTTTGCCTTTTGGAGATAGCTCCTGCAAGACTTCAACAACATATCACAATTGACTCAATAGTAGTGTTAGATATCAAAGAAACATACTACTTAGAATGTAGATCAAAACCAATTATAAAACTTTGACAAAAATATAAAAAATTAACATTTCGGTAATAGTACACAAGAATGAAAATTCATTAAATAATGCCAAAATTACATTGCAAATGTGCAGCCCTCGAGCAGCTCAGACCCATAGTAAAATTGCTTGCAATAGTGCAAAGCAATTATAACATAGCCATAAACCCTCTTTCAATCTCTACAATAACTCTCTTTGTGCTAAACAATAGTGTATAAGCACAAATTAGGTCATAGAAAAGACCCCTTGTGGTGGATCGTGACCTCCCCCTTTGCATTGAATTCAAGGGTATTTATACAAGATTGACATAGCTAACAACCTCCCTTGATTCTCTCAACAACAGAGTTAATTACATCAAAGATGAATTTCATTTGAAATCTGACTAAATGTAGATGAACACAGTAGAACGAATTTCCCAATTTGGTTTGCGCAGATAAGAATGATCCTGCTTGTTCTAAATGAATATGAAGAATTTACAAGCAATGTAATTGCTATTCAAATAATTCAACATCTTTTCCAATTAACAAATCCCTTTTGCCACCGGGAGGAATTTCATTAGTGATTGATATGTTTTCACAATCGGCCCTCTATCGGAAGTCAAACAAAAAACAAAATTAACAGTAGATAGTTGGTTTCTTTTAATAAAATAACGAAAACATAGATTAAACTATAAAAATGCCTTAAACTATACTTATGCCAAGAGACCTTTTTAAATTAATTAAGTGGATTTTACTTATACGTGGCAAGAGTTGAGTGGTATCGGAGATAAGCTCATCGAAACTTTTAAAATGAGACAAAACAAAATAGTTCTGATATTGAGTGGCTCTGATATGGAGTTGATGCCATATCGTATTCAACTCCCTTTAATAACTTTATCAAGTCCAATATATCGGAGGTCTTGTATTGGAGATTTGAAATCGGGAGTTTTACGATTGTTACCATTTAAAAGTTCTGATATACAAGTGGACGCAATATTTTGATTAAACCATCGTTACTACGCATATCGGGTACGACTTATCAGAGCCTGGAAGATATCAGAAGTTGGAGGGGGAGGTGCATTGGGATATCAACAATAGAAGAGATATGAATATCAAAGATCAGAAATCAGAGGGATACGATTATTGGAGATCGGAGATCAGAGGGATATGATCATCGGAGATCAGAGATCGGGGGAATATGATTATCAGATATCAGAGGGATTGGCATATCAAAATATCGGTGAGGAAGCATATCAGAGATTTTAAAATGTGTCTCAAAAGGAAATCTCCAATATGCATTACCTCTGATATGTGAGAGCAAAAACAATGACATGGAATGTGGGTCCTCCGACAAGGCTTATAAATTATAGCACCTTTTACAATGGTCAGACTTTGGCTATATGATATGTTTGTTTTAATACTCTGAAGTTTATAAAAAGGGTTTTCCACATACATATTTCAAATTTAGTATGGCCCTTGTTGTCACTCACTACAAAATTTGTTTTTAACTAACCAAAGTATAAAAGAAAAGAGAGTGGTCATTAAGTCTTAATGGAGTCATGTCCATGACCACAGTTGATCACTGCCACTCCAGAGAGTGGTGAAGTCAGGCAGTTAAGGCGAAATCTATGGGAATCGAGCAAATAGCAAGAGGGACACATTGTAGCAGAGACGTGGCCTGACCAAGGACCTTGACAGGAATGACAGAAGGATATTTTCCTCAATCATCTTACAATTTTTCTTATTTCTGTTTATTTTGTAATTTCTGTGTATTTTCAAGAAAGGAATCAAGTCCTTGGTAATCATTTTAGCAGCAGATCTATCGCATGCCGAGATAGCCAGTCTATCGGACAGTTGGACCTTGGCTGAGAGATTTTGTAACTGATTCAAAGCTCCCCCTCTCATTATAAATAGGGGGGAGAAACACTTAATAGAGGTTCTGGAATTCTTCACCCGCAGTGATCCAATTCTGTGGTTCCATTTTGGTTCTAATTTCTTTTTCATCAAGGACTAGAGAGATACACTCATGAATGTAGTGGACTATTGATTTGGACTCTGAAGGATTAATGAAACTATTTTGTTGATTCCAATCAAAACAATGTGCAATGTGTTTTCTCCTTTGTTTATTACTTTATGTATGTTTCTCTTCTTCTGAAATAGTGTAATGAAGCTGTCAGTTTCACTCTTATTCATGGTTGTATATTGTTGCTAACTAGTAACAGTACCTATGGTAATTACATATTTACTTGTGTTATTCGATAGCCTACAATACATGTATGAGCACAAATTTACATATGCTAGTTAGTAACAAATGTATTCATGATGTATAGATCTTGTGACCTTAATTAGCACTCCACTGTTTCTTTCGTTGCACCTCTTCAATCTTCCATATTTCTGTCGGAACATTGTTGCTTAGGACTATGTCTTGTTTACAGCCCTTTGCATCGAATTCCCTCCTTTCTTTCCTCCTCTTCATGTTATTACAAAGGTGATATTAAGGTTGCATGTTGTTGTGTGTTGACCACCATAATCAGTCACTTATATTTGAGATGAACTAGATCTACCCCCTATGCATTTAGATCCCTGTATGAGATTGAGTCTACTGAAATGAAAGATTATTGAACCAAACCCCCTCTATTCTCTTTTTCCAACTACGTGACAATTGGAGTGTTGCAGAAACCCATCGCTCATAATATTCCATGGACTCCTCTATCTAAGATGTCCTAGGCACTGGTTGTTTGTTTAAGGGGACATGACTCAGTTTCAGAGTGTACTACGTACCAACAAAACCCTCAACCACTAGCCCTTTCAGCAATGACCTACAAGCATATCGCAATCTCACCCAAAGCGGTCATGGGAGGTTGGAGAACCAGGTTTCTGCAACCAGAGGGAATTGGTTTAAGGGAGATTGACCCAGGCTCAGAGTGTATTTCACACCAACAAAACCCTCACCCATTGGACCTTTCGGCAACGACTTTCAAGCAGATTACAATCTCACCCAAAGCGGTTATGGGAGGTTGCAGAACTAGGTTTCTGCAGCCATAGGGATATGCGCGTTGTGGCGCTCGTGTGTTTACTTATGTCTTATATCTATCTACAAATTAACGTACATCAATAACTTCGCATTGATGCTTAACTTCATATATCAATACTTAATGCATAAACATAATAGAAAACAATATAACTTATGTTCTTTCGCATAATTCAGTAAAAAGCATGCATGACGATATATATAACAATAGATAATGAACACATAAAGATACACAAGACTTCGCCAAAACTTCTTCTTTATCAATAAGGATCTTCAATTCATACACTTCTTTGATCTGTGCACCCAGTTGTAGGTGGTTTGTGCACTCAACTACAGACTCTTCAAGGCCTCTACGCACTCAGCTACGAAGCCTTCCCTAAAACACATAGTCACATTAGGGGAATTTTGAGGTCTAAAATGGGCCTCCTAAGAAAAACATACCACCAAAGTAAAATTTATAGGAACCAATAGGATTCAATATGATGATGTTAGCGATGAGGGGTGATTCACCATTTTTGGAGTTAAAAAGAAAAAAAGATTAAAAAATAATAAAATAGTAAAACTACTTTTGCAACTTGTATTTTCAACTTATCTCCCTAAGGTTTTACTCAAATTTCAAGTGGAAGTACTCGTTGGATGAGAAATTTGATTCCTCATCCAAGGCGTACCCACGTTGCATACTTTAGATGAACGCTGCTACATGATTAATGATAATTACATGAACAAACGTGATTGCAATCACATTTTTCATGTATTTCTCATTTTTCATGTAGCAGGATTCATCAAAAGTATACAACATGGGTACTCCTTGGTTGAGGAACCAAATTTTGCATCCAATGAGTGTTGTTGCTTGAAATTTAAATAAACCCATAGAAAGATAAGTTTGAAATACAAAAAAAAATAGTTTTTTCTTTTTCCCTCTAAAATTTGATGATGTAATATAATCTTATTTTATTATTTCCAATATTATTTTTTAATTTCCTTAGGAGGCCCATTTTAGACCTAAAATTTACCCTAATGGAAAATATGATCAAGTATGAACTCTATCTATGCTTATCTCCATTATCTTCGACAAAGTATTACATCTTCTTGACATAGGCTTCCTTACTACAAAACCATGGTCCACATACCATGGATCCAACAAAACAATGGGCTAATACTTAAAATCCGATACAAAATAAGGGACTTTTGATCCACCCCAAAGACCCTAAACACGAAACGATGAATATAACTTCACCAGCTTTGCACGCTTCGCTCCTCAAAATGCGAAGTCTTTGACCAAAGCTTGGACCAAGGTTGGTTGCACCTAACACTGGTCTACAATCAACCCAAAGGCTATCACTAGGAATATTTCTATATCTCCTGAAGAACTTGTGCTAAAAGTGCTAGAAAAAGTGACAACATCTTTTTGGCGTCGTTGCCGAGGAACGGATTAGAATATTTTTCCCTACGTATGACAAATATTTACATTCCCTCTGTTAGGTGAGAAAAGGAAGTGTGGGTTGAAGATATCTCACCTTGGCAACTCCACTGTTTCAATTTTATGGTAAACATCCTAGTGAATCCATTATCTATATCTCTATTTGATCATCCTGACTTTCGAGTGTCATACTCGCTCTGATGCTAAAGAAACCAAAAAATTCCCCTACCTTTGAACCTAAGATCACTCACCTAGGAAGGTTTTCAAAATGGCCATTCTTGCATTCCTGGCCAACAAATTTTCCCTACTGGATTTTTCTTCTTTAGTTGGTTATCCCAGTCACATCCCTTCGTTTCATGAATGGAATACCTATTTGCCTAGATTAAATGGAAACATAGATAGAAGGCCAGACTAGCACCTTAAGGATTTTCATGAATGCATAGAACAACTGAGCATTATTTTTTAATATGTGCAAATGAAATTGTTCATGTACTCTTTAGATGATGATGTTAGAATTTGGTACAGAACAATACCTCGTGGCAGCATATCTTCCTTAAAGAGTTTTCGCATAGCATTCAATCATTATTGCAAATTATTATATTGTCTAGATGCTATGTTTGAATATTGTTATGCATATTACAATGACAAAAATATTTTTGAGGTTAATGACCCCAATGAAGATGTTTGTGTAGCTCCGCTCCAAGAAAACATATACTCACATCAAGAAGCATCACCAAATGACCAAAAAAGAGAAGAAGGGGACATCATAGAGCTGCAAATAAACCCTTAGAGCTCTCATTCAACAAAATTTGATGATTCTCCTTCTTATGATGTATATGACTCTGATGGAGAGTCAAGTGATGCAGATCCACAACAATATGAGTGATGGGAAGCTGCACAAGAAGATGAGGCCCACTAGGAGGTCAACAAAGAGGCTCCAGTCCACAATTCACATCCTTCACTTAGAGAACAAGTTCAAGAACCTCCTCCAATTTATGATTCATATTATTCAGAGGAGGATGAGATGGTTACGGATGTTCAAAGGGAGTGATTTACCAGCAAGTGGGGAGAAGGCTTCTAGCAACAATCTTTTCTTGAAAAAACTAAGCCTGAGGAGATGAATAGTATTTATGGTTGCCCTAACCAAGAAGATATTGGTCAACAGACATTTCATGAAAATAAGGCAATTGCAATTTTTTCTTGTTATTTCTATGACCCTGTAGCTGATTACATGAGCACATTATTTGGTCAGCACTAGAGGTTGTTTCTAGAGTATGCATCAAGTTTTTTGTTTGAATATTTTTCATTGTACATGCTTATTTCAATTTTTAAATTTCAGCAACAAGGAGGCATTAGGTCCAACACCCAAATGTTAACTTGGTTCCATTGGAGAGTTGAACTCTCTTAGGTGAATTAATGCCCTATACATAAGTAGGAGTTGTATATAAATAAGCTCACTAGCTGAGCATTTAATTTCCAGTTGTTAGAGTTTATATTTCAACATTTTAGTTTGATGAGGAAAGGACTCCCTACAAACAAAGTTCCATGGAGATTTTTTGGTTGTATAAGTGCATTATAATTTTTGAATCCATGCCGAATGGTGAAGGCTACTGGTATGCAGGTTCTCAACACCTTTTCAGCAAGGTATTATCCCCAGTTGGAGCCAATATTGTCACTCACTGCAAAATTTGTTTTCAAATAACCAAAGTACAAAAGAACAGAAGAGTTTGCAACCATATCCCAAGCCACAAAATCCGCTAAAGCTAAATCACACCCACTCCAATGGATAGTTCTCGGAATTATTTTTCTAACGGTATATGGAACTCCTTAAATGGACTTTGAAATAAAAAACTATAGAAGATTGAAGTTACCCTTGAAAAACAAGAAGACAAGGAGAAAATGCCTAAGGGTAAGATCTCGAGTGTCGACATATCGACGATCCCACAAATCGGAGGTACCGGTGATCTGTAAATCACCACTATAAAGAAATTGTGGGGAAAGAGGGTCGACAATGCAAAACTCCGGGAATGCCTCAAAAAACATGACAAATAAAATCAACAGAAAACCAAAGGCGTGACTACAAATTTTCTCTCTCCTCCAATGGGACGCGTGGCAACATAAGATTGGCTCCAATACATGACACATGGCAACACATGATTGGTTTTGATAAGGGACACTGGGCATCTGACATCATCATGACATGGCATTACAGTGGACATGTGGCATGTAGATTCAACATTTTGAGGGTCATAAGAGGCCAAAATAGGGCGACATGTGTCACCACTCACAAGGTGACACAGGGCAAAGGATGATGTAATATCGGCGATCGGCGATCGGAGGATGAGAATTGTCACAACTCTATAGTAAAACATCTATTTGTGATATGTTGATAAAGGGGCTACAATATAGGTGCTAGCCTGCGGTCACAGAAAGAGCCAAAGGACCAAGGGATAAGTGCGAAAGGTGATCAATGATTAGCGATCGACGAAACGTGATATCGCATCACTCCAAGTTAAATACCCAATTTGAAAACGCTGACTAAGGAGCTCTGATATGTGGGCTAGCGCACGATCAAGAAGGACTTCATGAACCCAGGGCGGAGAATAGTTTACAAAGGAATGATAGCCCTGGTAGGAGTGTAAAGGCCTTAGCGCCTTAAGGCTAAGATCTTGGTCATGGCTCCCAATCATATGATGAGAACTGCAACAAGGTGCTAAACCAAAGGGGGCCAAGGGACATCAAAGTTGACTGTTTTGTAATGTTTTAAGAATAAAAGTCCTAATGTATTGATGTTCCAATAGTATGGTATAGAGCTTTTAAGGCATATGGGTCGACAGCTGAGGCATTGAATGAAGGCATGGAGTAGTGGGAAATCGATATGGGTTAATTCTGTGGAAGCCCCTTGTTGGCTTGTATGGGCCTGATCCAGGTTCAGAGGTGATTTATCCAAGAAAATCCCAGTACTACTGGCCCTTTTGGCAATAGTCTGCGGAGCATGGACTGATGTCTCACCCGAAGTAGTATGGGAGGGTGCTAGAACCAGGTTTCCACACCTTGGGGATGTCTGATGAGCTTCTCGCAGTCCGCAGTTTGACCCCGCGTGCACATCACTACGCACACCTATCAGTCCCTCACAACTTGTGATGCTGCCTCTGCGCGGCCTTACTTGAGGCACGATCTGTAATATACCCAAGTTCCTTACTATTTACCCTGTTATTACCTAATTACTTAACGTATTTGTGTAAAACTAGTGATAATTAACATTATATCCAGCAATCATATAAGTGTGCACGATAAACAAAATAGTATAAATGTAAAGAAGGCAATATACAAGCAGATTCACAGAAATTGGAATCACTTCTCTTTATTATTATTCGTTCAAGATTACAGACTCGATACCGCCCTACGCACTTAGCTGCAGGGGTCTACGCACTCAACTGCAAACTCTTCTAGGCCTCTACGCACTCAGCTGCAGAGCCTCTTCCTACTACTATGACCCAATACACTTAGACTCTTACTCTATGATCTATCTTCACTACTCAGCTTCTTCACTTCATTTAAAACTTAGAGCCTCGCTCTACTTATACAATCCCATCGTCCGAAAACCATGGGTAGGCCGACATGACATTACATTACTTTACAGTACTTAGGGCGAACAACCCTATGACTCAACCTATACCTCACGCTCTGCACCCACAATTCGCGAAGTCTTTACACTACATTTGACTAAAACTTGGGGTTTGAGTCCCAAAACATGTTGTGGGGGGATTCCATGCCCAACAGGCCCCTAACACAATCATTGTGACTCGTCCCCGAGTCACTCTATTGGCGCGGCAATCTTGGCACAGAGCCCCTCCAACTGGTCCCATACTACTCGGAGGTTCGTGGCACACTGTTCTGCGGTTTGCTAGACCTGTTGCATGCGCTCTTCCGATGCTTCTTTGTGAGGATCAAATCCCTGCCTTAGTGTGTAGAGCCCCTGCATCTGTGCGAGCTTGCCCTCGATATCTGCCGTAATGGTGAACGCCTCATCAATCCATGGTTGGATGCATGCTTTGATAAGTGCCTCTTTCTGTCTTGCGGCATCCACCTACTCTTTCAGTGCCCTTGCTTGCTACATCTTTGCGAGCCATTGAGTGAGGACGACTGTCTATGCAGTTCCCCTTACATTATCGTACTGCTCCTGAAGCTCGCACGCCTCTGTTTCCAAGCGTTGTATGTTGGGGACCTCCTGCAAGGATGTGAGGACTCCAAAGGTTTGGTCCGACATACCGGTACAATCTTGTACTGCCTGTCCAATTTCTTCCAACCCTGTTTGGATAGCGTTGACGCGCTTCTCTCTAACTTCCGAGGGAGTGGAAGGCTATGCCTTTAGCTATAGCTCAGTAATCTAGAGATTCAGCTCCAGCCGCACACGCATTGTTTCCTCGTGCTTGCTAGACAGTGGATCCACATTTCTTTTGGTAGGTCTGCAACGATGGACAACTCTGAGACTTGCCGACAAGCTTCATCAATTGTTTGCACTATCTGCTGGTTTTGTGACACCAGTTCGTCACGCTACAGGCTGAGTTGTTTGATGTTGATCTTTTGCTCACTCATCACCTGAATCGCACGCCCCTCCCTTGCGTGGAGCTCTGTTGTTATTCCATCTTGCAGTTGGTGCAGTGTGTCTCGCGGAAGGGCACCCAAATTAAGGCCAAGTCCCATGATCCTACCCACCTGTTATAGCTCCAAATATCACCCTTGGTATTTGTGATGCTTGGTTTATGGCCTAGGGCAACCCCTCCTTCCAGACTTGGTCCAAATATTTTAAAAATAGTGTTTTACTTCCTATACGCGACTTTGCACTGTGATAAAAGTGTGTACATGTGGGTTAGTCTATACCCAACCCGCGTATATGTGTTAAAACACTTAAAAAAAAAATTCCTTAATTATGGGTAGAGTTCACGAGTTTTACCTATTGATTACCTCAGTGTCTGTGGCCCAACTGTTCCCAACTATTTCCCAACTAAAAAACTAATTTGGGAGAAGTATAAAAAGGCTTTCATGGGAAGGCCTTAAGGAGGAGAGAAGAGATAGAATTACTATACTGAGATTATCCCCTGATCAAGTCTGAAGTATCCCTGTGCTTCAAGCACTTCTCCAAGTTCAGGAAAACCTTGTTTCCTTGAGTGTTGATATTCTCCCACTTGCTTGAGATATCATGGTATTGGTTATGGAAGGAGGTTGTTGAAGACTAGGACTGGACAGACCTGGAGGACAGATCCACTCGGAGCCAGAAGAGGAAGACTCAGGTGAACTCTTTCCATGTTTATTATAGTTTTCTACAATAAAAAGAAAGGTTGTCTTGTTCCTGAGATTGACTTTGTCTATGCATCAAATGTTATTGTTGTTGTTCATGTATGAATGATTATTTTGATGTATAACTAACCATTTACTTATATGATATAAAGTTTATTTCATTAAAATGCTTTATCTATATGCTGCTATGTGTATTCGAATTGGTTGATTTGCAGGTTCGAAGATCATCAGGAGTTGCAGAAGGTTTAAACCCTGTAACTACCCAAACGAAGGACATTTGGGTATGTTCATCCTCGCATAGTTTGTTTATTTAAGCATGTTGTCTGAGTTGTATGTGTGTTTCTTGTTGTAGATTACTCTTCCTCTGTTGGGGTTCTGACCCAAAGCCCTAGGGGACTTATTCTCGTAACAGAATTGGTGACTCCATTGGGGATAACAATCTTGTTATTCCTAGTTTGGGTTGTTCAGTGTCAATTAGGGCTCAGTTCTTGGTTTTCTTGCTGTCATAGTATTGCCTACTCTTGTAGGAACTCAGACTTCAAGTCTGATCTTTTTCATCAGGCATAATTTTTTATTTTTCTTGTAAAACTTAATATACGCACCTTTGTTTGTTTACAAAAGTGTACACACGCTTTTTTCTGTGAACTGAAACCACATATATGGGAGTTTCTTTTGTCAGAAGTGTGTGTACACGCACTTGTGTAGGGACATAGTCGCGTATACCATTTTTTGCATGCTTTTTTCAAATCTTTCTGCCCAGAAAGATTTGTTTCTTGGTTTGTGTGGTTTCTGAGTGGTCAGTCTCTGTCTTTAGAATTTCATTATCCAATGAGCTTACTATTTTGAATTCTCTTCTGCTTTGAAAAGTCTTGGCCTAGGTTTTCTTTAGAGTGAGTTTTATGATTTTTGTTTGAACACACAAGACTTCTTATAGAGGTTCTTGATTGTTCTGGCCTTCCATAACAGAAGATTGTTTGCAATATTTGTGTCAAACTTCATTATTGGTCTACTTTCTTTGCTTCCCGTCATTTTTGTGGCCATACACATTTTCTTGCTTTTCGAAAGTTTCTTGTTGGTGAATTTGAAAGTGTGTCTTTCCTAACTTCTTGGTCAGTTTCTCAAAGCTCTTTTGCTTCTTTTGGATCGTTTAGTGTAAGTTGAAACACCTTTTGTTCAAGTTTTCATTCGTGTTGAATTGGTAACTTACAAAGTTTCCTTGCGCTTTGTTTTCAGTCTTTGAGTCTTTGGTGGCATTTTGAGTCCTTTTGAAAAGTTGTTTTCATTGCTTCTTAAAAAAGAAAAGTTCTTAAAAAACATTGTTTTTTCTTTCTTTTGCCGAATTTGATTTTGGTTTCTTTGGTTTTGTGAAAGTGAATTGTGATTTTTCAAGATTTGCCTTGCTTACTTGGAGGAAAATTTGTATTTGAAACTTGCATTCTCTTCAAACATTTAAGTTGGCTTATTAAAAAGTTTTAAACAATTGCTTTCATCTCTTTTTAGAGTAATCTAGATTTTGCATTATCATGTACACCTTGCATTAGGGTAGTTTTGCATTATTAAATCATCAATAGTCTTTTAGTTTTTGTGAGTGTGAAGTCTGCCATAAGAAAAGAAAAGGAAAAATAGTTTTTGCTTTAGAGAAGTTTCTTAGAACCCAAGTAGAAATTTCTTTTCATCGAAGAACAAACAAGTGCATTGCATATAAGTTAGTTTTTCATTCATTTCTTTTGCGTCATACAAACACCATCAGTTTCATTTCCATATTGTCGCTTTGAATTAAAAGAACAACCACTTAAAATCAAGCACTTAATAAAATAAACTAGAACTTTTTGTATTGTCAATCAGTATACACCAACAAGTTTTAGGTTTATTTAGGGCCTTGGATTAGGCGAGAGGAGAGTAAACTCTCCAAGGCCACTCTAAATTGTAAAACATAGAAGTATGATTAAAGAGTGAAATCCAATAGCGTTAAGGAGACTGGGAAAGCTCCGCGACTGGGAGTTAAGCACAAGGGTTCGTGAAGATAAGAACGAGAGATACCCCCTCTCTTACTTATCGGATCCTACCTCACGACTGTTCCGCCCGGCTTCTGATACGAGTTGGTACCTTTAGTTGCATATCCTAGGGATCTACACAGGTGGCTACGGAGGGGAATCCCTAGGCACCTGAGGTTGACGTTGCATCACGTTCAATGGCACTTTTGTAGGGCACCCTTACGAAGCTTGGGGGCTTGCACCAGCAAAGGATGTTGTCAGGAGGTCAACGTAACTACCTCTGATACCTTCGCTAGTAGACCTGGGGCGTAATTACCCCAGTCTATTTTTGGAAGGCCCTTATTTTTAACTTGCTTGTATTTTGGTGTCTGGTCCTAATCACCTCGAGTGGAAATACTTGGAAGTTGTTTGATTGCTAATCTCTTTAGGGACATTTTTAGTGTGTGTTTTGTGCTCCTAGTTGGCCTAGATTTCAATTTTCTTGAGTATTTAAGTAGATCTTATAAAAATAATTCAAAGTGGCTGACTAACCACCTCGACGGTCCCGTAGACTTCGTGGGCTTTCACCTGCGAATCTAGAGCCTTCTCCTAGAAGGCGCAAGAGAGACTCTGCCAATGGTTTTCAACCAGTGGCAGCAGGCACATCGGAGGTTGATCCTCCGCTTGGGGGCATTAGTTTACAAAATAGACCTAGTACTACTACAAAGTTAGAGAGGAACACACCAGTTCTTTTCTCAAGTACTCTTCTAGTCGGAAGATAGTATTGAAGTGGAAGATCTTCGGTTGCGGCTCCAAATTCTCCCCTCCCTCATGATCATCTAGACGTATTATTATACGTTGGAACTCTGACTCACAGGCCTTCAAGCCCAGGTCCACACACATCTATCCCTTTAATGACCACTGTTGGAAGCATGGCATCCACCATGAGTGCTACGAGTATGCAAACTCCCATGTCAGTGCAATGGGGAGGAACTATTTCCATCCCTTCTACATCTTTATTAGGGTCTGCTACCAGCACATCCTTATTTTGGTCTACTTCCATTTCGTCGATGAGTGGAATTTCTCAAGCCAATGCATCCAGTTTTGGATTCTTCCCTTTTGGAATGCCCTCTCAAGGTATTCCTTTAGTTCCATTAAATGTACCATCAACCGCCTTCACGTCCATGATGAGTGGATCGGCTTCTTTTTAGGGTTTCCCATTTGGAAGTGGTCATATACCACATTCCAATCTGACAGTAGGGCCTATGCCTTTTCCTTTCACAGGTCAAGGTAGTAATCCCTTCCAGAGTTGGACAAACCCTACGGTTAATGGGATAGGAACTGGGAATCAGTTTTTTGGCCAACAAGGGAATGTGTCGTATTCCTCGGTTAATACATTTCAAAGTTTTCCACCCTTAGCTAACGCTTAGAACCCTTACAAGGGGCTGTTAGCTCCTTACAATAATTTTTTAGGGGGAAACTTTACCGGTTACAAAGGTTTTCCGGCTGGAGTTGGTCAAACTCTGAATTTTGCTGGACCACAAGGGTCACCTTTTGGTTCATTAGGTTCTACCAATTACTTTAGGAAACCTGGTGCCTTTCAAAATCCAGGTCATTCTTTTCAAACTTTTAGGAACCCCGCCCAATCTGGGTGGAATCCCCAAGGTCCTCCACGACTTCCTTTTCTGGCCACGCTTAATCTACCAGACTTGACTAAGTTGACGAACAATCCAATTAGATAAAATCAGGCTTGGCCTCTAGTCCCAACCAAACTTACATAAGATATTCCAAAACTCGAAGGGAAGAGTGGTGAAGACCCAGGCGACCATGTAACCATGTTCCATTTATGGTGCTCATCTAACTCCCTGATCGACGATTCGATCAAGTTGAATTTATTTCAACGCACCTTAATTGGGAATGCGGCTAAGTGGTATATAGAGTTTCCAGGGGGCACCTTTACTTCTTTCGCCAATTTGGCTAACATTTTCTTAAACCATTTTCAGTTGCTTGTCTGTTACGAAGCCGGAACTGAGCTTCTGGCCAATTTTCAACGGGACACAGCTACTCACATTTTGGATCATATCTAAGAAGGGAGACGAAGAAAAAGGCTCATCAAAGATGAAATTCCACCTGAATTCCATCTCGAATGGTTTTTAAAATCATTACAACCCGAGATCTCCAAGGATGTTTCTATGTCCGACGTTTATTCGGAAGAGCAGGCTATCTTTCACGCCCAGCAGTTAGAACTGATATATTCTCAGTCTGGGACTCTTCAGAAAATATTGCCTGATGCTCCTAGATCCATGGTTGATGTAGCCAAACCGAAGCCAAGCCCTCACGTTGATGGTATAGTTGGATCGACTGATGCAAATGCGGTGAACCTTTTGAACCAATTGCAGCAGTTGTCTCTACAAACTGCTTCTTCCAATCAGGCTGCACTGTCTACTCCTTCACCTTCCCAACCTTCTTCCATAAATGTTGTTTAGGCCTCTAACCCCAAAGGAAATCAAAAATCTGATGGGAAGAAGAAGGGACGAGGTAAAAAGAAGAATTAGGATGGGAAGGGTAATGCGAATAATCCCGGCAACGATGTTGGTCAGGGTAGAAAAGAGTCTAAGAAAAAGGTTAAATTTCCATGCAAGTTATGCAGTGGAGATCATTTGACTCATCTCTGCCCAAAAATTCAAGATGCTCAGCGATTGTTAGTGCAGCAAGGGTCTTCTAGCTACCAAGCTATCTTAACTAACCCTTTCCCCCAAGGGCAACAGTTACTTGCTGGCGCAAACTCAAATCCTAGTACCTCTGTTGGGGGCAACTAGGAAGGGGACAATTCTTCAAATGTTTTCATTATGAGGTCTAATGTCAATGTGGCTGCACTGTCACGGGATTATGGTGAAGCAGAAACATCTAAGGATAAATATGTTCTCGGAACTACGGATCCACTTCATATTGAGCGACCCTCTATCAAGTCTATACCTTTGATACCAAAAATGTTTGCCAAGCGCGCAACACTAACCCTAATGCTAGGGCAGCCCAGAACTACTCCATTGTAGAAGATCTGGCTCAAAGCCCTTGTGCTATGTATGCTTTAGAGGTACTCCAGTCGTGTCCTGCTCAACGAAGTGCTTTACTTTTAGCGATCAGGGCAGTTGATCCAAACAATTCTTTAGTGCTCACTTTTGATATGCTCAATTTAAAAAAGAGAATTCCTCATCATATGGATTTTCAAATAAAGTATACTTACCGGAAAACTAATACTTTTCGAACAGTTATAGATGAGGGAGCTTCCACATGCGTAATGTCTATGTCATGTTGGAAGGCCATTGGATTTCCCTTAGCTGTTCCTTCACCCACTCTCTTGATAGCATTTGCGGACATTCTCACATGCCACACGGGATTATCCTAGCCTTTCCTATATGTGTTGGAGGGAAGGTCGTTAATGTCGAAGTAGAAATCGTTGATGCCAACCTAGATTACAATCTCCTCTTATGACGGAATTGGATTTATGAAATGGATGTTGTAGTTTCGACTCTGTTTCGCGTCCTTTGTTTTCCTCATGAGGGGAGAATTGTTAAAATATATCAATTGGATTATTCTCCAGTTGACCCTCGTTCAACTCCGGATTCTACTATTCTGTTGGTGGATAACCCCCGTCAACCTATCGAGAATCTAGGAGTTGGGAAGTATTCTTCATTGATGGGTACATTTGATCTTTCCACTCCTATAGCTACAATCAATGCCATTTCATCCTCCAAAGAGTCTTCACGGGAAGAGTTCTTGCGAACTTGTTATTTTTCGGACCCTTGGACCTTGGCTTCGCCTACAACCACATTAGATGAAGGGCAAGTTGGCGGAATGGCATTTCCTATGTCTGCAGCAGAGCTTAGATATCAGTCTATCGTTAACTCTGTAGACGACCATCCTACTCCTTTTTCAGAGGAAGAGTTAGATGGTGATGCGGCTCTAATTTGGACCCTTGACTCTACTTCTGCTATGGATTGCTTAACTACGGTTTTACCATCTAAGGAAGAAATCTTATAAGTAATGATGGTGTAGATCGACCATGGGAAGATTTACATCATCATTCATATTTTCTTCCTCCATTGCAGGAAGTCAAATACAGGTTCTCCAATCTACTTAATAGCGATGTTACGGTTTCAAACCCCTTAGCTCCAGCACACATACGTGTCGAAGGTAATATGTCAATCATTTCAAAAACCGTACAAATAAACATCTCTAGGAACCCTAATGTGATAGAAAATGTCTTCATCGGAGCCGAGTGTTCCAATGAAGAGACTCAAATTTACACCAACCTCTTTAAAGAGTTTTGGGATGTATTTTCTTGGTCTTATGAAGAAATGCCTAGTATTGATCCATCCATCATTCAGCATGAGATCAGGACGTATGAAAATGATAAGACGATTCGTCAGAAGCTTCGGCCAGTCGATCCTAGGAAAGAGCAGCTATTAAAGCTAAAGTAGAAAAGCTGCTCAAGGCGGGTTTCATATACCCCATTCCTTTAACGGATTGGGTTTCTAATCCAGTCCAAGTTGATAAAAAACAAGGAAAGATCCGAGTGTGCATTGACTTTAGGGATTTGAACAAAGCTTGTCCGGAAGATAGTTACCCCACATCGTTTATCAATTAGATATTTGATGAATGTGTGGGTAATGAGATTTTCTCGTTCATGGATGGATTCTCTGGTTATAATAAAATATCTATTCATCTAGAAGACCAACATAAGACAACTTTCATTTGTCCCTAGGGTACCTTTGCGTTCAAAAGGATGCCTTTTGGTCTTAAAAATGTTGGAGCTACGTTTCAGCGGGCCATGTCTTACACTTACCATGACATCAAGCATGTCATCGAAGCATACTTGGATGATTTAGCTGCTCGTTCTCGAAAGAGAATCGAACATCCTAGTCACCTTCTGTTAGTTTTTGAGAGATGTCGATTTTACAAGATCCAGTTGAATCCAGATAAGTGCATTTTCGTGGTTACATCTTGTTGGTTGTTAGGGTTCATTGTATCAACTGAGGGGATTCAAGTAGATCCCCTTAAGGAGGAGGCAATAATTCAGTTGCCTCCCTCGTCTTCCATCCGACGACTTCAAAGTCTTCAGGGGAAGGCAAATTTCTTGAGACGGTTTATAGCAAACTATGTTGAGATAACTAAAGGATTTATGCATTTACTGAGGAAAGGAATTCCATTTTTATGGGACGACTTTGCGCAACGATCTTTTGATGCCTTCATGCAGGCGTTAATATCTTCCCCCCTTTTGAGTCCACTAGATTATGGTAGAGATTTCCTTTTATATCCTGCAACCACAGAATCAACCATAGGTATGGTTTTGGTTCAGTTAGATGATGCTCTCACGGAGCATGTGATTTACTACTTGAGTTGAGGCTTGGTAGGTCATGAACTATGCTATTCTTCGGTTGAGAAATTGGCCTTGGCAGCTATCCATGTTGTCCAACAGCTTCATCATTATATTCTGCTACGCAAAACGTTTGTCTTAGCGGCGGTCAATCCTTTCTAGTTTGTCCTCAATAGGCGACTGGTTGGGGGCAAATACAATCGATGGATTGTTATTCTACAAGAATTCGATCTCGAGTTCTTGTCAGCCAAGTCTAAGAAATTATTGGTTTTTGCGGAATTAATTTCTAAGCTACCTTGTGAAGGAGATTGTTGAGCCCCGAACTTGCATCTTTCCTACACATTTTTCTAGAATTTTTCCATTCACCTGGACCTCCTAAGCTATCAACATCATTGCATATTAATCATAAAAGAGCATTTAAAGTGGTTTCTTGACTATATCTTTGTGTTGCTGTTTGAACTAGATTTTTGCTTATGAGTTGCGGAATCTTGTCACTTTCCACAGCTGGTCCAACTTTCCGCAGTCGTTTTTGTTAAACTACAAGTTGCAGGTGTCACGAGGTAAAGCAAGCCACATGGGCAAGTTGGAAATGACCTGGACATGGGTCAGGTCCCATTGGTCCAGCTGGATTCATCAAAGAAGGCCGTGGTCAACAGTGGTCAAGCGGTGGTCAAACAGGAGAGTCCTACGGCAACAGGACTCCATTTTTCAAACACCTGAAGATTTTGCTGACCGTTTCTAGATCTTTGGAGGCACGCTGACACCTATAGGCTGACGATGATGTGGATCCAACAGCCGCTTTCAATAAGATTGCGTAATCTCAGCGACCATGATGTTAAATCCATGGACATTGTTTTTCATGTGTCCTCTGTTCACGTAGTTTTCCAGGAAAAACAGTTATGTAACCTTTGTTATAAATAACACGTTCCTATACGCATGATAGTTAGTCTTTTGAATGTAAGTTTGTTGTTAAGAACTCACTGTGTCGTGACACTAGTTTATTGTTGTAACTGTGTTTTGAGATATATATAAGAAGACTATGTTCTACATGCTTGAGTGAACGTAATTTTGAATTGATAACCTATTGGCCGAGGTTGTGCAGAGGGCCCCTACACACTGAGGTTTCATTTCCATTGTTGTTGTATAGTCTTTATGCATCGTTTCTTTATTTTCACTGCATATGTTTTATAGTTATTCACTTGTGTATATTTCTAACATTTCACTTTTATTCATGATTTTACAAGCTTTGTATAACGCTGATCAGTGTGTGCATGTATATTTCAGGATAGAGTAGGCAGCCCAGGCATCTACATATAATTTTCACAATGACTAATGACATGGGATTAATTCTCTGCTGACTTTGCTTTTCCTAGTTTTTAATTCCAGTTTTGTTTTGTTGATTTAAGTATCATTTCCTTGCTTTATTAGTTAGCTCAGATATTAAATTGCTCATATCATTGACGGTTACCTCTGAAAGCCATAGCTGGACTACTGGCGAGGGATCGAATTATGAAAGTGTAATTTGATTTTAGTTTTACTTTTCTGCAATTAGATATTAAATTGCTCATATCATTGACGGTTACCTCCGAAAGCCATAGCTGGACTACTGGCGAGGGATCAAATTATGAATGTGTAATTTGATTTTAGTTTTACTTTTCTGCAAATTAGATATCAGATTGTTCATGACATTGATGATTACCTCCGAAAGCCATAGTTGGACTTCTGGCGAGGGATCGAATTATGGATGTATAATTTGATTTTAGTTTTACTTTCCTTGCAAATTTTAATTTCTTTAAGTGCAGTAGCTTAAATCATTTTTCTGTTTCATTTCTTAGACAGCAACAGAGACAATAGTTTCATGTTTAGTAGCTCATTATTTGCTTGTTTTAAATAGTAACATCTTTTCATTCTTGATTCAAGTATTCCTTTCATCACTAGTGTATTCTAAAACCTTCTGAAGTGTTAAGTTTTGGAAACCCTTATAAAGGACATAATTGCCTTAAAAACCTATAACCATACTTGCCTTCTAGAAACTTAGGAATAGTAATTCCATAAACAAAGATAAAAACCCCCAAACAACATAAAAATCAAAAACGACAAAAGTAAGAAATAGGTTATCTTGCACATATAGTGCACCACACTTCGTTAGCTTACGAATCCCGGATTGACAATTAATGTAGCAATTTAGGACACACTAAATTGACCAAACATTTTGG
>APFE030380646.1:45098-76614 GCA_000404065.3 Pinus taeda | reverse complement strand
TGATTGTATCCTGAAAATCCATCCAAAAAAGACATTAGTTCTGAGCCTGCTACTGCCTGTAATATCTGCTCCATAGGAGGGAGGGGAAAATTGTCTTTTTGACAGGATTTGTTAAGATTCTGAAAATCGATGCAGATTCTAATATCTCCGTTTTTCTTTCTAACAGGTACCATATTGGAGACCCATTTGGAATTTCTGGGGAAAATTATTCTGGCTTTTAATAACTTATTTAGCTCAGTTTTTATTTGGTTTCCTAAATTGGGGTGGATTTTTCTGAGTTTCTGTTGGACAGGTTTTTCGTTGTCAATCATAGGGATAGTATGTTGAATGATAGAAGTGTTGTATGTCTTCAGCTCATCGTAATTCCAGGCAAAAACATTTTTGTATTGTCTCAAAAGACGAATATATGCTAGTTTTTCTTCAGGGACTATGTCGTGGCCTAGATTAATGTTTTGTTGTTTATCATCGTTTCCCAGGTTTACTAATTCGTAGTTCAGAGTCGAACTGTAGAGCTTAGAATTAGTAGACCTTTTAAACCGACTTTTCAGATCCTATAAGTCTTCCAACTTAACCACCGATTTAGGTATAGCATTATTAGTGCTATCTTGTTGTATTTGTTGATCATGATGGTCTTCGTCAATTATTTGATTGGAGTAGGATCCTTCAGAAGTGAGGAAATTTACAATATCAAGATCGTCATTGAATACTCTCCAGTTTGTAATGTTGTCAGGGATGGACAGTCTAAAGATTAATTCTATTGACAATCTATCTGGACTAAAATCTTCGGAGGGAATGAGTCTAGAGTCTACATTAGCTAAAAGGTCTGCGCTCGCATTTTGGAGTCTTGGGATTGACGAAATATTGAATGCTATGAAATGCTCAATCAGATCTTGTACTAAAGATTGATAGTGTTTCAAATGACTTGATAGGCAATGTATGGTGTTACGTACCTGTTTGACGACAATCTCAGAGTCTCCGAAGACTTGAAGATGCTTGACATTCAACCCGATTGCTTTGTATAGGCCTTGCACCAAGGCCTCATATTCCGCTGTATTGTTTGTGCAATTGAATTCAAGTCTGCACATAAGCATGGTCTTATTTCCTTCTAGACTAATCAGAACGCATCCTGCTCCTGCTCCTTCGTTAGATTTAGAGCCATCAAAATACAATTTCCAAAACCAAGATGTATTTATAGGTTCATCTACAAAATTAACACACTTTGAATTATTAGTTTGGGAAAAATTTCGACTTGGGACAAAACTGAATTTTCTAAGTAAGGTGATGTATGAGCATCGAAATTTCTGAGGAAAGAATCTACCGAGTAATTTCCTATGATGCTGTTGTTATATGCTATTGCTTCATTTTCTCCCTCCAATTCCGTTACTATGTACTTCTGGTCTAACTCTCGTTCAACCTTTATTTGATTTGGTTTACCATTGTAGGGTAACCACATGTGCGACCAGTCGGTTGAGAAGTATCCATGGAGTTTTTCGGACCAATCCCTGCTAAGAATTAAGCCATAGAATTCTGGGATATCAGCTACTAGAATGTCAATAACCTGACATACCTTCGGGTTAGACAACAATCTTATGGTGACTTGATTAAGTTCACCAATCACTTCGACTTGAGATCGATCAAGCTGAACTATGCGCACTGCGGATTTTTGTGGTTGAACATTCAACTTGGCACATATGGATCTGGGTAAAATATTCGTTGAAGCCCCCGAATCTACCAAACAATTGTGTACATTTTTATTGAAAATTTCATAAGTGAGAAGAAAAGGGGGAGTGTGAGATCTTGATCTTCCTCCAATCAAGGCGATGTCATTTGGATCAATATTATTGGTCGTGTTGGTTGGAGGTCTTCCCATGTTGTGGGAAGCTACAACTGTAGGCAAAGATGTAGTAGGCACAGCATGTAATTCTTTCATCATTATCTTCTGTTGATGTTTCAATTTTCTCAATTCATAAAGAGTGATATTAGCCCTAGTCTTTTTCATGTCATCAATAATATTGTATTCCAATTTTCATCCGACACTATCAGTGTTCTCGATGGAGGTGTTTGATTTGGCTGGACTGGGCTAGATAGAGTCGCTTTAGCGGTCGTTTTCTTTGTTGCGAATTTATCTTTTGCTGCAGGGCTTGCGCCCTTCTGCTTAGGGGTAGTTTTGGGAGGATCAAGCTGATTTTTGCTTCGTGTGCTAACCGGAAATGCTTCTTGATCTTCTTCTTGTGGGAGGATGAAATCCCACATTCCTTGTAGTTCCACAACTTCTTCATCATCGGTCTGCCCTTCAATGGTACTCTCTTCTTCTTCCTCTTCCTCGGATTTGACATTTGAGATAGCGTTGGGTGGTTTTACATCCATTGAAGGGCCTCTTTTAAAAGCTCTGTAGGGATTTTTTGAAGAAGTTTATGCTACTTGTTTTTTTATGTCAATCATCTGATTGGACATGGTCTTTAATACTTTTTGCAATCCTTCCAAATTGAAAGGATCTTTCATTTGTTTCTTCTTGGGGTCTTCCTTGAAGGTGACTTTTTTAGATTTGCGTTCCTCTATCGCGGATCTCTTTTCCAAGTCTATTACGCGTTTCTCTACTGCTATCGCCTCTATCAGGTTTTCAACTAAAGTTTGTTTTATTTGCCCTATCTACAAAGACTGCTAAGTTTGATGGTAAGGTTGTGATATACCATTCACACCGTACTTCTTCGCTAGGTTGGGAAGCAGTGGGGATTTTGTTGAGGATCTTATTGAATCGTAGATTGAAATCTTTGATGGGTTCTCTAGCTTCGGCTTTAAGATTGGATAAGTCACTGATTAACATTGCCGTTGATCTGTCATCACCAAATTTGGTGAGGAATTGATTTTGAAAGATGTCCCAACTTGTTATAGACCTGGAAGGTAATGAAAAGTACCATGACCCGGCTGTTCCTTGCATTGTATAGGGAAAAATCCGGACAACAACATCTTCGTTGGTAACTCCGTTGAGATTGACAGAGAGCATGAAATTTTTAATGTGCTCTTCAGCTAGCATGCCTGCTTCTGGGTTGAATTTGGGTAGCCATTTCTCAGGATGGGCCGGTATTTGGCTTAGGGGTGGAGGCATTAAAACCGCTCCAGGGTTGTTCCATGGAGATTGGGCCATTTTTGAGCTACTAGTAATTGCAAGTGTAGGGGATGATCCTTGAGGATGGGAAGATGGAGATATTATGATCTTGGACGATTGGGGAAGAGGGGTTGTGGAAGGTGGATGAGTGGTTTGGAATGAAGATGTGGGCAGTTGACTTTGCGGTGAGGGGGTTGAGATGGATGATGTAGATGAAAGAGTCTCACTGTCAGACTGTAGTGATGTTTTCCTTGTTCTCTTCCTGGTGGGAAGAGGGAATTCAGTTGGCTGGATGTCAAATTTTCCGCTCTTTAACTTGGTCAGGGGATGAGCAGGATTGTACTGCGAAGTCACGCTGCTTTGAGATTTATCAGACCCCAGTGTAAAAATAGAAAATCCCTGGAGTTTCTGAATAAGAGTTTGAACTTCAGGGGGTTCAATGGTAGATTGGTATGAAATATTGGGGTATGTAGCAGCGGTTAATATTCGACCGACTTTTGACTCTGAATTTAAACGTATTGGAGAGGTCGGGGGAGTTGATGAGGGTGATTTACTCTCAGAATGGTATTTAGATTTCGATTTAGGTGCCATTCATAGTCAGGCCCTCCTTCTAGCGCCAAATATGTTGAAGCCCCGAAAATCGGGTCGACATCAAGGGGGATACCCACCCGGTCCGGACCTTGGTTGGCAGCTCCTTATCCGTTTGGTATAGCGGGTCCGACTGGGGATAACGGGACCAGTTTCCCGATTTGGGGTATGTGTGTGTGTTTAGAGTTTGAATAATGATGATCTAAGAGTACTTTAAAGCTAATCTAATTCAGATTCTTTAAACTAACTCTATGCTATTGTAATCTAGTGAGAAACAACACATCAAATCTATGCTAACCCGGGATGTATATCTTCTATTATGCGATCTAAATAGATTTCGAACAATAGCTGGTAATAAAGATCATTCAGCTATCATAAGAATAGAAACCATTTAAGATAAACCACTTTGCATAAGAAGTTAGGCAAAACAATTGTGAACAGTATATCGCATAATAAGCTATTCATATGTCAGACATAAATAATATGACTCCACCGTACAGAAGTGCCAAATGGTAACCCACACATTCATACAATGACATATAAATAACTGAAAACTATAAATCACTTCAAGAATATAAGCAAAAATAGTCAAGAGATAAAAGTACCATTTATGATTGGTTCCACTCATAAGCTTCAAGCAACAATGATTTATCTCTCCTTGCTCTAACATCTACTAAGAGTACAGAAGTGCAACATCAGTAGCAGATATCAAATGCAAACATTAATAAACCTTGATCCATCCATTCATCAAAACCACCTCCGAGGGTGCAAAAGTGCATGTTCTGAGGACGAGTTTTTGAAAAATCTCCGGACCCTTCTCTAAATGCCTGAGAAGGGTTTAAATACTGCTAGCTAATTAACTTGATTACATAAATTTAGGATCCAGTTTTCAAATGACCGTCCTTCTGATAAAGCAAACTATTTCTAAAAATTAAATCTGGCTCTGAACTATTTCTGTATTTTCTCCTTAGTGCTGTAAGCATGCAACATTCGACTGGGAAGAGTCGGCCGGTTGCCTTCCCCTTTCGTGTGTGCTATAAACATAGAAGTAACAAGAGTTGGCACCACTTTCTGGTAAACTATAAGATATTTTAGAGAATCTCCCGCTGACTGGGTGTATACTTGGTAATAACTCAAATTTCCCTCAAACTGGTTCTGCTTTTGCTATTTCGGTTTTTGTCTTTGCGAACGACTTGATGAGTCAAAAGACTTTACTTTCTGAGCAATTCTCTGGATTGAAAATTGCCTCCGTTCTTCATGCCGGGCTTTTCTGGTGTGTAAGTTTCAGGTCTTTTTGTAATCATGCTGCTTTTGTGCGCCTTTGATTCTTAGCTTTAGATGACCTATCGGCATCAACATCTGTTGAGTGATACTCTGGAATCTGTAGTCCTATCGTATGCGGCACCCGTTTCTGAAGAAATTTCTTCTCTGTTCTCCGAGCATTGGCACTTTCCCCTTTTCCTTAGATGTTTCCTGCATATTGCTTCATGTTATCTCCTGTTTTATAGTTTACGCAAAGGAAAAGAGTAATGGTAATAAGGATTGACATGAAAGCTTTAAATCTTATGTATGCATAATTATGACATTCACAGCGAATTGACCTTTCGAAAAACAAAAAGTTGTCATTCCTGGATACTTTGGCGTACAGTCATTAATTTCTTTTTTTAAGGTGCGCGCTTAATTTTGATTAATGGGCAGCTTTCCTTGAATACTGTGTCGAGGAAAATTCGCGCCCATCGGAGATTGCAGATCGCAGATTGTGTTATAGTATCGTGGCATCGCATCATCGCAGTATCGCAGATCGCAGATCGCAAATTGCAGATCGTAGAAATTAGTCATTGTGTGCTACTTTACGCAATGTTGCGATATGCGACGTCGCACATCGGTCGTCAGCGATTTCTTAAGTTTTTCATTTAAGAGCGCTTATGGTGAATGCGACGTGATGAATTTCGCATCGTTTCTTCGTGGTTTGTTATGCTCATAAAAGAAGTGTTTCATTGCTTTGTCGCGATAAAATTTTAAGGAAAAAAAAACAAAAATGTTCCTAAAACTGTTTGTTTGAATTTTTTTTAAGGGTCCCCATTTGCTTGGTGTTATTGCTAATATCAAACAAAGAGGGTGGTTGTTGGTGGCCACAACAGGATATAACTTATTTCCTTTTGAAATGGATGACAAACAATAAAGCTTGTTCCCTAATAGAATGGATAATGAAACTCGTTCCCTTTTGGAATGGATGATCAAATGGTTTACTTTTATTTCTTATTTGAATCATAAAACTTTGCCGTGAATACTTTATATAGAGTGTTGGGCCTTATTAGATGGAAAATATAACAATGTATACAATTTCTATTTACAATTTCCACTGAGTTTATGAAAAAGAAATATTGAGACATGCCCATCTTTGTAGATATCCTTCCTAGATCAATATTTGATCTCAGTAGGTAATCACTGATGATTTTGAACATTGATTACAAGATATTGCTAATTAGATAATCAATAGGTAGGTATTTTTATTAAGAATGTTTCTTTATCCAATTTCTTGGTTTTCCAACAAAAATTCAAGTCTAGATTGTGCTAGAACCTGGCTTTTCACAACTAGACTCTTTTGTTTTTATTTTTATTTATTTTTTCTTTTTTCTTTTCATATTATTAATTTATTTTTGAAAAATTAAATTCAAGATGGAAGAGGGGTATGGGTATTACTTCCTTCATGATGCAGGAGCATCCAGCTTCGAGGAGACAGAAGGTGGTTGACGGTCTCATGGAGAGACAAAAACAAACAATCATACATGCATAGCTGGACAGGTGTTAGACTTGTCAGTTATTTTACTTTTCTTTTATTATTCGCTTTATTTTTCAGAAGGTCGTTAGGACCATGAAAATTACAATGGTGAACTGTTTCTTTTTAATTAGGAATTAGCAACAGTAAAATAGGTTAACAGTAAATTAGCATTTTTTATGAATTGTGTTAGTTAGGAACAGTTAATGGTAACCAACAACCTTGTAAAAGAAATTGGTGGACAGTTACCCAATTCTGTTGGGGCAGTTCTACCTGAACAACAGAACAGTTGTGCCTCCGAGGGATTAAAAGGAAAAAGAGAAACAATGTAAAGCATTCCTCAGACAGAGAAAAGAAACATACAGTCATTTCGAAATAAAAAATTCGTTTTTTATTTAACTATTGAATCACCACTGTACAGATTAATTTCATGCATGAATATATATGTTCTGTGTAGCTAATTTACGTTGAAATAACAAGACAGCAAGTATTCACAGGAAGAGCAGGGCGCTGCCATAAATATCACTTCCAGACAAAGGAGAACGAGTAATTGTGAATGGAGGCAACCCATCAGGTAATCCGTACAAACCCTCACATTATTTATGATAAAAGCAAATGCCAGAATGAACCCAAAATAAAATCGTATCATTTCATTAACTGTTATAAACAAAGTATACCACAGTCCATAGTGTCTCACGCTCCTTCAAAACAAAAGCTCATTCGAAACAGAGCCTCGAAACAGAATTTTCGAGCAAGAGAACGATACAACCAGACAGAGTAAAAGTAGTTACTACAGCGAGGAATCACCGAACAGAATCGGTGTGAACAAGGGTTTCAAACAACCTGAGGGTTTTAAATAATCAAGCATCAACATTACAGGACGAGGGTTCGAAATAAGCAAATACCCATCTTATAGAACAGGGGTTTCAAACAACCAAGTATCAGTATTACAGAACGAGGACTTCGATAACGAAGGACCAACGCACAGGGTTACAGGAGAGTTACACAGTCAAGAGCACCACCTATTTCACCACTCAGGTGACAAACTAATAACAAAACGAAGTCTCAGAACCTCTACAAATTACAGTTAAGCCGATATGGAAAGACCCTACCCGTAGAAAAGGACTGGGAGGGTTCGGATAATTGCCAGAGACCGCAGAGAGCGTCGAGCCACGGAGACCAGCTACCTCGAGCAACCTGCAAACGGAGTGAGAACAGATTAATACTATTTACAGTCACCGAATAGCCATTAAAAACAACCAACGAACGAGTTCTGAACGCAGAACCTCACCTGGGATTGAGGAGGCAGCATCGTAAAACAAAGCGACCACTACACCCCTGAAGACAAGGAGCGAGGGCGTTAGGGTCGGAAGAACAAGTGGCAAATAAGTTTAGCAGAGAACCAGAGTTTACCTTGGCAGCAGAGCTGAAGCGCGATAGCTTGGCGGAAACCCTGTCACGAGACCAACTCACCAATGAATCAACCAGAAACAACATTTAAATGACAGAATCTACCTAACAAACAGTAAGCCAAAAGATTATCACTGTGCAGAGCGGAGGGTGCCTTTACAGTTCGTTGTAACCCTATCTCCAGAGCAGCGGAGGACCGAAAATATCCATAGAACTAGTGTTGAAACCAGAACGGCGGAGGAGCGAAAACTCCCATAGAGCAGAGGTAAAGTTTGGCACAGTGAAAAAGTGAAAATGGCAATCGAGCGGGTTTAGGGTTGACAAAAGCCAACGAACGTATAAGGGAAACCGGCAGGTGGAGGACCCTAACCGGCGTTACCAGTAAATACCCCAAGAAAATATCAGGAGAACGTACCCAACATTAAAGTCAAACAGCTGACATATTAAAGGCGCCAAGTCTTGTCACTTACAGTTGCATTGGGAAAGGCGGGAAGCCATCAAAAGTGGTATCAAAGCCAAGTTTCTTGAATTGGAACAAATGGAACAAGTGGAAGTTGAAGAAAGAGGAAGAGGAAGAGGAAGAGGAAGAGGAAGGGGACGAGTAGTCCGTAGGATAGCAGATGAGGGACTTCGAGAGGAGATTCGCGTTTTGCATGAAAGATTGACAGTGGTGGAGGTTGGGGGAAGGAGAGACCCAGCAGATGAAAGTGATGAAGAAGTAGTTGAACCAGAGGACGAGTTTGAAGGGGTGACACCGGAACTTCGATTGTTAAAGTCAGTTTTGCTGTCCAGTCATAAGCCAAGGCATGAGTTACCCACTTATGACGGGAGTTTGTCTACAGATGTGTTATTAGATTGGTTGAGTGAAATAAATAAATATTTTGAGTTTGAGGAAACCAGTGAGGACAAACAAGTGAAGTTCGCCGCTACCAAACTGAAGGGACATGCGTCCTTGTGGTGGGACAGCATTCAGGCGGAGAGGAAGAGGCTACACAAACAGCCTATAAAGAAGTGGGCCAGAATGGAGGCAAAACTGAAAGAAAAGTTTCTGCCAAAAGATTACCAGATCATGCTGTATAGACAGGTGCAGAACTTGAAGCAAAGAGGAATGACTGTTAAGGAATTTACAGAGGAATTTTATAAGTTGAATTTACGAGTAGGGTTTGTGGAAGATACCCCAGAAAAAACAGCCAGATTTGTGAATGGCTTGAGGGGGGAGATTCTGGATGAAATCGGTATCCTCTCACCTCAAACGTTGGATGAAGCCTACCAGTTTGCACTGAAGGCAGAGGAGAAAATTAACCGGAAGCAGAACGCCAAGAGAGGAGGTGGATCTGGTAGGGGAAAAGGCAAGGTTTTTGGCAGAGGTAGAAGTACAGGTTCAAATGAGGAGGGCAGCAGTTCCAAATCTGCTGGCACAACAGAGAAGGACAATAGCACTAGGGAAGGACGACCAGCCCAGCGAGGGCGAGGATTTGGTCGAGGCAGGGGAACTGTCCAGTGCTATCGTTGTCACAAATTGGGACACAAGTCATATGACTGTCCTGAAGGTGAACCAGCAGGTGGGAGAGGAACTTATGTTGCTCAGCCAGAGGATGTTGAGGAGACACCTCAAGAAGCAGAAAACACACCAGAGACAGGTGAAGCTTTGGTGTTGAATAAAGTGCTGTTAAAACCAGCAAAGGAGGTTGCAGAACTGGATCAGCGAAAGGCTTTGTTTCGCACTGTCTGCAAGTCACAGGATAAGTGCTGTAAATTGATCATTGACAGTGGGAGTACCGACAATTTAGTAGCTGTGGAGATGGTAGAAAAGCTGGGATTGAAGAAACTAAAGCATCCTACTCCCTACAAAGTGTCGTGGCTGCAGAAATGGCATCAGTTGTTAGTTGACGAACAGTGTGAGGTGGAGTTTCAGATCGGTAAGTATAAGGACAAGATCCTTTGCGATGTCATGCCAATGGATGTCTGTCTTTTACTGTTGGGACGACCTTGGCAGTTTGATAGAAGTGCAGTTCATGACGGAAAAACCAACAGCTATAAGTTTGTTAAAGACGGGATCAAGCATACGCTTGTACCCATCAAGGAGGAAAATACAGCAGAAACCAGTGGGGTGAAAGCACTACTGTTAGGCGGAAAAGAGTTTATGAAACAGATTGAGGACAACGAAATAAATTTTGTTGTCATAAGGAGACCAAAGGCAGTGGTACTTCATACACAGATTTCAGATTTTCCCGAAGAAGTTCAAAAGTTGCTGCAGGGCTTTGGGGACATTGTGGTAGATGATCTTCCAGATGAATTGCCACCAAGGAGAGGTATTAGTCACTGTATTGACTTTATACCAGGAGCAAGCCTGCCAAATAAAGCAGCTTATCGCATGAGTCCTAAAGACCATGAAGAAATCAGGAAACAGGTCCAGGAGTTATTGGACAAAGGTTTGATTCGAGAAAGCATGAGCCCATGTGCAGTGCCAACTGTTTTGGCTCCAAAAAAAGGAGGAGAGTGGAGAATGTGTACAGATTCCAGGGCTATCAACAAAATTACTGTTAGGTACAGGTTTCCCTTACCGAGAATGGACGATATGATGGATTGTTTGAGTGGGGCGGCTTATTTTTCAAAGAATGACTTGAAAAGTGGATATCACCAGATCCGAATTCGGGAAGGAGATGAATGGAAGACAGCTTTTAAGACGAACGAAGGCTTATATGAGTGGCTGGTGATGCCATTTGGTTTGAGCAACGCTCCCAGCACGTTCATGTGCCTGATGAATGAAGTGCTGAAGGAATTTAATGGTAAGTTCGTAATAGTTTACCTGGATGATATTCTGATTTTTAGCAAGACTAAAGAGGAACATTTCAGACATTTGCAGAGTGTGTTGAGGAAGTTGCAGCAGAACAAGCTGCTAATTAATCTGGAGAAGTGTACTTTTTTTCAGCGAGAATTAGTGTATCTGGGCTTTGTCATCGCGGAAAATGAACTAAAAATGGACCCAGAAAAGGTGACAGCTATAATTAGCTGGCCTTCTCCGAAAAGTTTATTTGAAGTCCGAAGTTTCCACGGACTAGCCAGTTTTTACAGGAAGTTTATCAGAAATTTCAGCGAGATTTGCGCACCAATGTTGGATATGATCAAGAAGATGAACCAGCCATTTCACTGGACTGAAGCAACAGAAAATAGTTTTCATATTTTGAAAAAGAAGATTACTGAAAGACCAATATTGAGACTACTTGATTTCAACAAACTTTTTCAAGTTCGTTACGATGCCAGTGGTACGGCCATTGGGGCAGTCCTAAGTCAGGAGGACAGACCGGTTGCTTATTTCAGTGAAAAGATAAATGAGAGCAGGCAAAAATACTAAACCTACGACAAGGAGTTTTACGCCATTGTGCAAGCTTTGAAACATTGGCGACATTATCTGTTAGGTAACGAATTTGTTTTGTTCTCTGATAATTCTGCATTGCAGTACATTATGCAGCAGCATAAATTGAACCATAAGCATGCAGCTTGGGTTGAGTACTTGCAAAGTTTTACATTTGTACTAAAACACATTAGTGGGCAATCAAATAAGGTGGCAGATGCACTGAGTCGGAGAACGTTGCTTCTACAGGAGAGCACGATGCAGATTTTAGGCTTTGAACATTTAAAAGAGCTGTATCTGACCAATACTGAGTTTAGGGAGGCCTATGAGGCTTGCCAAAACCCGCTGTTACGAAATAATAGCATGTGGTTAGACTATAATTTACAAGAAGGATTGTTGTTTAAGGGAGGACAGTTGTGTATTCCCAACTGTTCTATGCGGGAAAACATTATACAGGAAAAACACAGTGGAGGTCTAGCTGGACATTTCGGTATTGACAAAACGATTGCTCAGGTACATTATTTTTATTTCTGGCCAAAGTTGCAGCGGGATGTGCAGAGGTACGTGAGTAGATGTAAAATTTGTCAACTGGCAAAGGGTCACAGTCAGAACACTGGACTTTATATGCCATTACCCATCCCTAGCTGACCATGGGATTCAGTTAGTGTGGATTTTGTACTGGGTTTGCCGAAGACACAATGAGGTTTTGATTCAGTAATGGTTGTGGTAGACCGATTTTCAAAAATGGCACACTTTGTACCATGCAAGAAAACCAGCGATGCTACTTACATAGCACATCTTTTCTTTACTGAGATTGTGCGATTGCATGGACTTCCAAGATCCCTTATCTCTGACAGAGATGTAAACTTCACCAGTCATTTTTGGAGAACTCTGTGGAAAAAGTTGAATACCCAGTTGCAGTTCAGCTCCGCTTATCATCCGCAGACGGATGGTCAGACGGAGGTGGTAAACCGAAGTCTGGGAAATTTACTTCGAAGTTTAACAGGTGAAGACTCCCGGACTTGGGACCGTGTACTTGCTCAGGCGGAATTCGCATACAATGATTCCCCTAACCGCAGCACAGGATACAGTCCGTTCCAGATTTTGTACGGCATGCATCCGCGAGGAGTGCATGAATTACGAGATTTGGGGAAACTTGAGAAACGAAGCGTTGATGGAGAAGATTTCGCCCAAGCAATGAGTAACTTGCATGAACAGGTCAAACTGAAATTACAGGACAGCAGTCAGAGGTATAAACAACGAGCTGATACAAAGCGTCGGGAAGTTCAGTTCAACGTAGGAGATGAAGTCCTTGCGTATTTACGTAAGGAACGGTTTCCAAAACGAGAGTACAGCAAGCTAAAATTTAAGAAAATCGGGCCCTGTAAAATCATTCGCAAATTTTCTGCAAACGCCTATGAACTACAGTTGCCACCAGGGATCGGTATTTCCCCTATTTTTAACGTGGCAGATCTGTTTCCTTATGTCACAGATTCAGCATATAATACAACAGCAGAGCCACCGCGGGACACCAATTGTGAAGGAGATTCATGGACGAGACAGATGCCAATGGCACCACCCCTTGAGATCGAAGGGATTCTGGACACACAGGTAGCTAAGCGCACACACAGGAAGGAGTATTTGCAGTATTTGGTCAAATGGAAGAACCGTCCGATAGAGGACAGTTCGTGGCTTAACGCAACGCAGATACATAAAGCAGGCTATTCTGTCGACGACCTCATGGAACGGAGCCATGACTTTTTGCCACCCCGGGAGCCTGATGCAGGAGCATCCATCTCCGAGGAGACAGAAGGTGGTTGACGGTCTCATGGAGAGACAAGAACAAACAATCATACATGCATAGCTGGACAGGTGTTAGACTTGTCAGTTATTTTACTTTATTTATTTGTTTTATTTTTCAGAAGGTCGTTAGGACCAAGTCCATTAAAATTGTGAACTGTTTCTTTTAAATAGGAATTAGTAACAGTAAAATAGGTTGACAGTGAATTAGTATTTTTATGAATTGTGTTAGTTAGGAACAGTTAATGGTAACCAACAGCCTTGTAACAGAAATTGGTGGACAGTTACCCAATTCTGTTGGGGCAGTTCTACCTGAACAAAGAACAGTTGTGCCTCAGGAGATTAAAAGGAAAAAGAGAAACGGTGTAAAGGATTCCTCAGACAGAGAAACGAAAGTTACAGTCATTTCGAAATAAACATTTATTTTTATTTTCTCTATTGAATCACCACTGTACAGACTAATTTCATGCATCAATACATAAATTATGTGTAACTAATTTACGTTGGAATAACAAGACAGATAGTATTCACAAGAAGAGCAGGACGCTGCCATTTATATCACTTCCAGACAAAGGAGAACGAGAAATTGTGAACGCAGGCGAATCATCAGGTAATCCATATAAACCCTCAAACTATTTATGAACAAAGCAAAAGCCGGAATGAAATCAAATAAAATTGTATCATTTCATTAAATGTTATAAAGAAGTATACACAGTCCAGGGCGTCTCACGCTCCTTCGAAACACAAAGCTCATTCAAAACAGAACCTCGAAACAGAGTTTTCAAACAAATGTATGATACAACCAGACGTAGTAAACATAGTTACTACAGCAAGGAATCACCGAACAGAGTCGGGTGAACAAGGGTTTCAAACAACCCGAGGGTTTTAAATAATCAAACATCAACGTTACAGGACGAGGGTTCGAACTAAGTTAACAACCATCTTACAGGACAGGGTTTCAAACAACCCAGCAACAGTATTATAAAACGAAGACTTCGAAACAAAGGACCAACGTGCAGGACCCCAAGAGGGTTACACAGTCAAGAAACCTATCTATTTCACCGCTCAAGTGACGAACTAGAACAAAATGAAGTCTCAGAACCTCTATAAGTTACAGTCAAACTAATATGGAAGGACTCTACCCGTAGGGAAGAGCTGGAGAGTTCGAGCGACTGCCAGAGACTGTGGAGTGCGTTGAACTACGGAGACCAGCTACATTGAGCCACCTGCAAATGAAATGGGGGCAGATTAGTGTCATTTACAGTCACAAATAATCATTAAAGATAGCAAACGAATGAGAGTTGGAGCGCAGAACCTCACCTGGAGCTGAGGAGGCAGCACCGAAAAACACAACGAAGACCAGTAGCGAGGGCGTTAGGGTCGAAGAGATAAGGGGCAAACAAGTTTAGCAAAGAACCAACATTTACCTGGGCAGCAGAGTTGAAGCGCGATAGCTTGGCGGAAACCCTGTCACGAGACCAGCTCACAAATTAAACGAACAGAAACGACATTTAAACAGCAGAATCTAACTAACAAAGCCGTAAACCAAAAGATTATCACTGTGCAGAGAGGAGGGTGCCTCCACAGTCCATTGTATCTCTAACTCAAGAGCAGCGGAGGGCCGAGAATGTCCATAGAACCAGCGTTGAGACCAGAATGGCGGAGGTGAGAAAGCTCCCACAGAGCAGAACTAAAACTCGGCATAGTGAAAAAGTGTAAAATGACAAATGAGCGGGACAGAGGTTGACAAAAGGCAAGGACCGTATAAGGGAGAACCGGCAGGTGGAGGTCCTTAACCGGCGTGACCAGTAGATACCCCAAGAAAATATCAGGAGGACGTACCCAGCATTTAAGTCAAACAACTGACATAATAAAAGCGCCAAGTCGTATCACTTACGGTTGCATTGGGAAAGGCGGGAAGCCATCATTATGCTTTAGGTTTTAGAACAATTTAGTAAATTATTTTAATAAACACTTATAAAAATTTACAAAACGCTTGTTAAAATGTTATAAAATTCGTAGGGTTTAGGGGTTAAGGTTTGTAACACTTTAGTCTAGCGTTTATGGTTTATGGTTTAGGGTTTGGGGTTTAAAAATGTTATAAAATGCCTAATGTTAGTGTTTAATATTTATAACACTTTAGTAAATGATTACAATAAACACTTAAAGTAAACTTACAAAATGCTTGTTTAAATGTTAGAAAATTCCTGCCATTGAGGGTTAAGGGTTTAGGGTATATGGTTTAGTTGTTTATTAAAATCATTTACTAAAGTTTTATAAACCTGAAACCTTGAACTGTAAGCATTTTATAACATTTTAAGCCCTAAACCCTAAACATTAATCATTTTATAACATTTTAAGAAGTGTTTCATACAATTTTTTTACGTGTTTATTAAAATAATTCACTAAATTATTATAAACCCTAAAATCTAAACCCCAAGCCCTAGACCCTATACCCTAAACCCTAAATGCTAAACTAAAGTGTTATAAACCTTAACCCATAAACCCTAGGAATTGTATAACATTTTAACAAGATTTTTGTAAATTTTTATAAGTGTGTATTAAAAGCATTTACTAAAGTGTTATAAACCGTAAAGAATAAACTATAAACCCTAAGTATTTTATAACATTTTAAACCCTAAACACTAAATCCTAACCACTAAGCATTTTATAACATGCCAAACCCTAAACCCTCAGTATTTTAAAACATTTTAAACCCTAAGCCCTAGACATTATATTATAACTTTTTAACTTTGTTTTAAGTGTTTGTTAAAATCATTTACTAAAGTGTTATAAACCATAAACCCTAAACCCCAAACTCTAAACCCTAAACCCTACACCCTAAGCATTTTATAACATTTAAAACCATAAACTCTAAACCCTAATCATTTTATAACATTTTAAGCCTTTTGTAATATTTTTAAGTGTTTATTAAAATAATTTACTAAAGTTTTATAAACCCTAAAACCTAAACCCTAAACCATAAACACTAAACCCTAAGCATTTTATCACATTTTAACCCCAAAAACTAAACCCCAAGCACTTTATAACATTTTATTAAGCCTATTGTAGCTTTTTTTAAGTGTTTATTAAAAGAATTTACTAAAGTGTTATAAACCCTAAGGAATAAACCCTAAACCCTAAGAATTTTATAATATTTTAAGAAGCATTCACTAAAATGTTGTGAATCCTAAACCCTAACCACTAAGAATTTTGTAACATTTTAAGCCCTAAATCGTAAGAATTTTATAAATTTTTAAACCCTAAACCCTAAGCATTATACCTTAACCATTTTATAACATTTTAACAAGCGTTTTGTAGCTTTTATTTTAGGTGTTTCTTAAAACCATTTACTAAAGTGTTATAAACCCTAATCCCTATAACCTAAACTCTAACCCCTAAACCCTACACCCTAAACATTTTATAACATTTAAAACCCTAAACCCTAAACCCTAAGTATTTTATAACATTTTAACAAGCATTTTGAATTTTTTTAAGTGTTTTATTAAAAGAATTTATTATAGTGTTATAAAACCTAAACCCTAAACCTGAAACCTTATGGATTTTATAACATTTTAAACCCTAAACCGTAATAATTTTATAGCATTCTAAACGCTAAACCCTATGAATTTTATAACATTTCGACAAGCCTTCTCTAACTTTTTTTTGAGTGTTTATTAAAAGCATTTAGTAAAGTGTTATAAACCCTAATTGCTAGTCAATTTATAGCATTTTAACAAGCATTTTGTAACTTTTTTTTAAGTGTTTATTACAAGTATTTACTAAATTTTTATAAACCCTAAAGCTTAAAACCTAAACCCTAAGCATTTTATAATATTTTAAAAAGTGTTTTCGAACTTCTTTTCAAGTGTTTATTAGAAGCATTTACCAAAGTGTTATAATCCCTAAACCTTAAAATGTAAACCTTAAGTATATATTAACATTTTAAACACTAAACCCTAAAACATAAACACTAAACATTTTATAACATTTTAACAAGTGTTTTATAACTTTTTAAAGTGTTTATTCATTAAAGTGTGATAAACCCTAAAACCTAAACAATAAATCCTAAGCATTTGATAACATTTTAACAAATATTCTATAACTTTTTTAATTGTTTATTAAAAGAACTCAAAAAAGTGTTCCAAAACCTAAACCCTAAGAATTTTATAACCTTTTAAACCTTAAACCCTAAACCCTAAGCATTTTATATCATTTTAACAAGTTTCCAGTAACCCTTTTTTAGGTGTTTATTAAAATGATTTCCTAAAGTGCTATAAACCCTAAAGCCTAAACCCTAAGCTTTTTGTAACATTTTATACCCTAAACCATAAACCCTAAATCCTAAGAATTTTATAACATTTTAAACCCTAAACACTAAACCCTAAGCATTTCTTAACATTTTAACAAGCGTTTTGTAACTTTTATTTAAGTGTTTATTAAATGAATTTACTCAAGTGTTATAAACCCTAAACCCTACACTCTAAGAATTTTATAAAATTTTAAAAAGCATTTTGTAACTTTTTTTCAAGTGTTAATTAAAAGCTTTTACAAAGTTTTTCCTTAACCTGAAATCCTCAAACTGAAACCCTAAACCTTAAAAGAATTTACTAAAGAGTTAGAAACCCTAAACTCTAAACCCTATGCCCTAAACTCTAAACCCTATTCATTTTACAAAATTTTAACAAGCGTTTTGTAACTTTTTTAGTGTTTATTAAAACCATTTACTAAACTCTTATAAACCCTAATCCCTAAAACCTACGCATTTTATAACATTTTAAAACCTAAAACATAAACCCTAAGCAACTTATAGCATTCTAAAAAGCATTTTGTAACTTTTTTTAAGTTTTCATTAAAATCACTTACTAAAGTGTTATAATCCATAAACCCTAAGGATTTTATAACATTTTAAACCCTAAACCGTAAACCATAAGGATTGTATAACATTTTAACACGTGTTTTCTAATTTTTTTAACTGTTTATTAAAATAACTTACGAGCGTTTTAAAACCCTAAACAATAATCCCTAAACCCTAATCATTTTATAACATTTTATGCCTTAAACCGTAAACCCTACACCCTAAGAATTTATAACATCCTAAAGAGTGTTTGTCAAACCCTAAAGAATTTACTAAAGTTTTATAAGCCCCAAACCCTTAGCATTTTATAAAATTTTAAACCCTAAACCCTAAATCCTAAATCTTAAGCATTTTATAACATTTTAACAAGTGCTTTGTAATTTTTTTTTAATTATCTATTAGCAGAATTTACTAAAGTGTGACAAAACCATAAACCCTAAACCATAAGAATTTTATAAAATTTTAAACATGAAACCGTTAAATCTAAACTCTAAACATTTTATTAAAGTTTAAACCTTAAACACTAAACGTGAATCATTTTATAACATTTTAACTAGAGTTTTGTAACGTTTCTTTCAGTGTTTATTAAAAGAATTTACTAAAGTGTTATATTTCCTAAAACCTAAAACCTAAGAATTTTATAACATTTTAACAAGAGTTTTATAAACCCTAAAGTGTTATAAAATTTACTAAAGTGTTATAAACCCTAAACCATAAACTCTACACCCTAAGAATTTTATAAAATTTAAAACCCTAAATCCTAAAATGTAAACCCTAAACATTTTATAACATTTTAAAAAGTGTTCAACAAGTTTTTTTAATTGTTTATTAAAATCATTTACTAAAGTGTTATAAACATAAAAACTTGAAACATAAGCATTTTATAACATTTTAAACCATATTCCCTAAACCCTTAACCTTCAAACCCAAGCATTTTATAACATTTAAACAAGTGTTTTGTGACCTTACTTTAAGTGTTTATTAAAACCATTTACTAAAGTGTTATAAACAATAAACCCTAATCCCTAAACCCTAAAACCTAAGCATTTTATAAAATTTTGAAACCCTAAACCATAAACCGTAAACCATAAACCTTAAACCCCAAACCCTAAAACCTAAACCCTAAAGACTAAATGCTAAACTAAAGCGTTATAACCTTTAACCCCTAAACCCTGGGAATTTTATAACATTTTAACAAGATTTATGCAATTTTTTCTAAGTGATTATTAAAATAATTTACTAAAGTGTTATAAATCCTAAAGCATAGACAGTAAACCCTAAGTATTTTATAACATTTTAAACTGCAAATCCTAAACCCTAAGCATTTTGTAATGTTTTAAAGCTTAAGCCCTAAACATTATACCCTAAGAATTTTATAACATTTTAACATGCATTTTGTAACTTATTTTAAGTGTTTATTAAAATCATTTTATAAATTTCCCTTAACCATAAACCCTAAACCGTAAACCCTAAACCCTACACCCTAAACATGCTATAACATTTTAAACCTAAACCCTAAACCATAAACCCTAAACCCTAAGCGTTCTATTACATTTTAAACCCAAAAATTAAATCCTAATCATTCTATAACATTTTATTAAGTGTGTTGTAGCTTTTTTTAAGTGTTTATTAAAAGCATTTACTAAAGTTTTCTAAATCCTTAATAATAAACCCAAAGCCCTAAGTATTTTATAACATTTTAAACCCTAAATCCTAGACCCAAAAGCCTAAGAATTTTATAACATTTCAACAAGTGTTTTTTAACTATTTTTTAAGTGTTTATTAAAAGCATTCACTAAAATATTATCAAACCTAAATGCTAATCAATGAGAATTTTATAACATTTTAAACTATAAACCCTAAACCCAAAAGCCTAAGAATTTTATAACATTTCAACAAGTGTTTTTTAACTATTTTTTAAGTGTTTATTAAAAGCATTCACTAAAATATTATCAAACCTAAATGCTAATCAATGAGAATTTTATAACATTTTAAACTATAAACCCTAAGCATTTTATAACATTTTAACAAGCGTTTTGTACTTTTCTTTTAACTTTTTATTAAAATCATGGACTAAAGTGTTATATACCCTAATCCCTAAAACTAAAATTCTAAACCTAAACCCTACACCATAAGCATTTTATAACATCTTAAACCCTAAACCCTAAGCGTTTTATAAAATTTTAACAAGCGTTTTGATTTCTTTTAAGTGTTTATTAAAATAATTTACTAAAGTGTTATAAAACCTAAACCCTAAACCCAAATCCATGTGTATTTATAACATTTTAAACCCTAAACTCAAAGCATTTTATAACATTATAAACCCTAAACCCTATGAATTTTATAATGTTTCGACAAGCCTTCTCTAACTTTTTTTTGAGTGTTTATTAAAAGCATCTAGAAAAGTGTTATAAACCATAAACCATAAGTATTTTATAATATTTTAAACCCTAAACCCTAAACCTTAAGAATTTTATAACATTATAACAAGTGTTTCATACCCTTTGTTTACATGTTTATTAAAATAATTTACTAAAGTGTTATAAAACCTAAACCCTAAACCCAAACCCATGTGTATTTTATAACATTTTAAACCCTAAACCGTAAGCATTTTATAAAATTATAAACCCTAAACCGTATGAATTTTATAATGTTTCAACAAGCCTTCTCTACCTTTTTTTTGAGTGTTTATTAAAAGCATCTAGAAAAGTGTTATAAACCATAAACCATAAGTATTTTATAATATTTTAAACCCTAAACCCTAAACCTTAAGAATTTTATAACATTATAACAAGTGTTTCATACCCTTTGTTTACATGTTTATTAAAATAATTTACTAAAGTGTTATAAAACCTAAACACTAAACCCTAAGCATTTTATAACATTTTAAACCATATAACATAAAAACTTAACCCTCAACCCCAAGTGTTTTATAACATTTAAACAAGGATTTTGTAACTTAAAGTGTTTATTAAAACCATTTACTAAAGTGTTGTAAACAATAAACAATAAACCCTAAACCCTCAGAATTTTATAACATTTTAACAAGTGTATTGTACTTCTCTTTTAAGTGTTTATTAAAGCCATTTACTAAAGTGTTATAAACACTAATCCCTAATAAATAAATTCTAAACCCTAAACCCTAAACCATAATCATTTTATAACATTTTAAACCCCAAACCCTAAGCATTCTATAACATTTTAACAAGTTTTTTGATTTTTTTTAAATGTTTATTAAAAGAATTTACTAAAGTGTTATAAAACCTAAACACCAAATCCTAAGCCCTATGTATTTTATAACATTCTAAACCATAAACCCTAAGAATTTTATAACATTGTAAACCCTAAAACCTATGAATTTTACAACATTTCAACAAGCCTCCTCTAGCGTTTTTGGTGTTTATTAAAGCATATAGTAAAAGTGTTATAAACCCTAATCCCTAAGCATTTTATAACTTTTAAAAAGCCTTTGCAACATTTCTAAAGTGTCGATTCAAGTATTTACTAAGTGTTATAAGCTAAACCTTAACCATATATTACATTTACTAAACATAAACCAATAAACCTAAACCATAAGCATTTTATAACATTTTAAAACCTAAACCAATGAGCATTTTATAACATTTGATAAGTGTTTTATAACATTTTAATAAGTGTTATAAACCATAATCCTAAACATTTAATAACATTTAAACCCCACCACCCTAAAAATTAACCCTAAGCATTTTATAATATTTTAACAAGCATTTTGTAACTTTTCTTTTAATATTTTACTATAACCATTTACTAAAGAGTTATAAACCTTATTCCCTAAAACGAAACTCTTAACCCTAAAAGCTACACCCTAGGCATTTTATAACATTTTAAACCCTAAACTGTATGCATTTTATAACATTTTAACAAGCGTTTTGATTTTTTTTAAGAGTTTATTAAAATAATTTACTAGAGTGTTATAAAAACTAAAGCCTAAAGCCTAAGCCTTGTGGATTTTATAACATTTTAAACCCTAAACCATAAGAATTTTATAACATTATAAACCCTAAAATGTTTGAGTTTTATAACATTCCAACAAGCCTTCTCTAACTTTTTTTTGAGTGTTTATTAAAATCATTTAGTAAAGTGTTATAAACCCGAAACCCTAAACACTTTATAACATTTTGACAAGCATTTTGTAATTTGTTTAAGTTTTTATTAAAAGTATTTACTAATATTTTTATAAACCCTAAACCATAAACGATAAACCCTAAGCATTTTATACTATCTTAAAATATGTTTTGTAATTTTTTTTCAAGTGTTTGTTAAAAGCATTTACTAAAGTGTTATAAGCCCTAAACCTTAAACCCTAAATCTTAAGCATATATTAACATTTTAAACACTAAACGCTAAACCCTAAACCCTACACATTTTATAGCATTTCAACTAGAATTTTGTAACATTTCTTTAAGTGTTTATTAAAATAATTTACTAAAGTGTTATAAACCCTAAATCCTGATTTCTAAACCCTAAACCCTAAATCCTACAATTTTATAACATTTTAAGAAGCATTTTGTAACTTCCTTTAGGTGCTTATTAAAAGGATTTTCTAAATTGTTATAAACCCTAAACCTTAGTCATTTTATAACATTTTAAGAATCGTTTTGAAACTTTTTTTTAAGTTCTTATTAAAAACATTTACTAAAGTGTTATAAACCCTAAACCTTGGACCCTAAACCATAAGAATTTTATTAAATTTAAAACCTTAAATATTAAAACCTAAACCCTAACCTCTGAACCCTAAACCCTACACCCAAATTTTTTTATAACATTTTGAAAATCATTTAGCCAATGTCTTTTTGTTGATTAAAATCATTTACTAAAGTGTTATAAACCTGAAACAATGAACCATAAGCACTTTTTAACATTTTAAACCCTAAAACCTAAACCTTAAGAATTTTATAGCATTTTAACAAGTACCTTTTTTTATGTGTTTATTAAAATAATTTACTAAAGTGTTATAAACCCTAAACACTTAACCCTCAACCACATGCATTATATAAAATTTACACAACTATTTGTAACTTTACGTTAAGTGCTTATTAAAATCATTTATTAAAGTGTTATAAACACTAAACCCTAAAACTTAAGCATTTTATAACATTTTTAAACCCTAAACCTTAAACACTAAACCATAAACCATAAACCCCAAACCCTAAACCCTAAACCCTAAACTAAAGTGTCATAAACCTTAGACCATAAATGCATTTACTAAATTCTTCTAAATCCTAAAGCATAAATATTAAACCCTAATCATTTTATAACATTTTAAACCCTAAATCATAAAACCTAAACCCTAAACCCTAACCACTAAGCATTTTAGAACATTTTAAAGCCTAAAAACTAATCATTTTATAACATTTTAATAAGCATTTTGTAACTTTTTTTAAGAATTTATTAAAATCGTTTACTAAAGTGTTATAAATCCTAAACGCTAAACGCTAAACCCTAATTCCTACACCCTAAGCATTTTATGAAATTTTAAAGCCTAAACCCTAAACGTTAATCATTTTATAACTTTTTAACAATCCTTTTGTAATGTTTTTAAGTGTTTATTAAAAGGATTTAATAAAGAATTATAAACCCTAAAATCTAAACCCTAAACGTTAAACCTTAAGTATTTTATAACATTTTAAAGCCAAGCACTAAACCCTAAACATTTTATAACATTTTATTAAGCATTTTGTAGCTTTTTTTAAGTGTTTACTACAAGCATTTACTAAAGTGTTCTAAACCCTAAAGAATAAACCATAAACCCTAAGCATTTTATAACAGTTTAAAGCCTAAACCCTAAGCATTTTATAGCATTTTAGCAGGGATTTTGTAGCTTTTTCTAACTGCTTATTCAAATCATTTACTAAAGTGTTATAAACCGTAAACCCTACACCCTAAGCATTTTATAACATTTTAAACCCTAAGCCCTAAAGAGTTTATTTTTCATGGACTTCATAACTTATCTCTGTTATATGGTAGGTGTAGATTGATTGTATGTAAACCTAGAGATGATATAGGTCATAAACTGAGTGGTCAATGCAAACCTATCTCAAGGACCAATTACAAGTCTACCTCACATCACTTTGACATCTCAATGTGTTTCAATTTCTTAACCAAGGAAAATGTAGACAATAAAAGGAAATATGAAGAAAAATGTTTCCATGACCCTAATGCACATATCTATAATGCACCTAGGGTAACAATGATAAATAAATTTTCATTAAAAGTGGATATTGATATTGATATGCACCAAGGGAGCCATGCTTAGTGGTGCAAAAAACACTTGAAGACATTCTTTGAAGTGATGATCAAGTATCCAACCATAAGGAGTTGCTTGGATGCACTATAGTGACACAATGTCTTAGCTAAGGGGGTGTATTACAATGATTGTTTGAACAATAATACTAAGTATAGAGACTGAAGTGTTGTCATATGAGATGATACCTACCTTGCGCTATGATGGATCCTCCCCCAAGGTTGTACGGTTGAATTTAAATTTCCCTAGGCATGAGTGGAATTATGCCAATGAAGATTCCCTAAAGGTAATATGCCACATGGAACCATAGGGGATACACTCGCGTGCCAAGAGGAATGATTAAGAAGCCTTACAAAATGAATATTTTGTCTTTAAGGAATCTTTATTTTCCCTTTCTATTGAGACCCCATATGTTCCATAAAATCACTTTCATTGAGAAGGATTGATGGGGGGAGCATCTTTGAAAGTAAGTAATATTGTGTAAATCAGTGAGAAGATTCCCTACCTATTCCATCAATTGTTGTATAGTTTTCCTCCCCCATCATTTGTCTACTTTAACTGGTTTGAGGGGGTCTCTCTAATTGAAAGAAACAAAACACTAGTTAGGAGTTGTGGGAGTCATCATTCTCTCCAAAAGGGTGAATCAAATCTTGAGATATGATTGTTAGACAAGAACCATTTGCACCTCGAAAACTGAAATGGGTAATATCTCGAAGATGGTTTTCTCCTCTACTTCCATTTCATCCAAGCCTTCTATTTTTACCTAATAACTTGTCTCCATTATGATTTCTTTGAACATTGTCTTCGCATCATGCATTTCAGATTTCATATTTGTTATGTCTTCCATTGTGTTATATGGGTTCTTCCTTTTCTTTATAGAAGTGTCTTCGGTGGGCTTGGGTTGTGGCTCCAAGGATTCCTTAGGCAATTTTTAATCCTATTGTAGAGGATCTTGCTCTGCTAAGGGTTAATTTTTCATATCTTTCTGTGTGGATCTTTCTATGCTAAGCCAAAGCATTTTCTTTGTCTTGGTTGAAATGAGGCATCTAGAACGAGATGAAGAAAGATCATGAATGATCTTCTAAATTAGTGAAAATCATGATAAGAAAACCTTTCGCTCCAATATGGAAATCAACATGCACTTATGGGTGCCATTTAGCCTTGATCCATGCTGCCAAATCTAGTTTCGGTGGCTAAGCACTAATAAATTTGCACGTTAAAGTGCAATCATGCATGAACTCTATATGCTCCAAGATTTTATCTCACTTGACCTCACATGTGGGGTTTTCATTGAATTTAGAGATGCAACATCTTCATCTAATTTTGTACATTGTAGTGCCCAATATTGAGGCATCTTGTCAACCTCATTGGGATGAATTTCTAAGGAGGTGGGAGGATTGATAAGTTGTTGTTGTTGCCACCTTCTTCCTATGCTTAGCATCTCCTAAGACTACACTTCGATAGGAGGCTCACCATGCCCTCTTCCTTAGACAAGGAAACCATAAATTGATTAGAATCAAGCTAAAAGTGAAGTACCAGCCAAAAATTAGAATTGGTTGTAAAAAGCCTTAAATATTATTAGTTGATTTGATTAATTAATTGAGCCCCTCTTTCTTTCATTAATTATTCTATTTATATAGAATTATATATAGTACATTTAATTAATTTATATTTATATTAATTACAAAAAATAATAAATTTAATATTATTAAAAAGTATTTTTATTTATTATTAATAATAATAACGAAACCTAATTCTATATTAATAAAAACCTAACTCTATATTATAAACATTATATAAAATAATTTGAAAAAACAGCAAGTAACACATGGCCTTCATGTTGGTGAGCCATCACATGAGGCGGACGTGTGCCGGTAGTTCAATACGAAGGCAGTTTGTGCTAGCAGTTTGCCGCTAGTTCAATGCAAAAGCAGTGGTGGTTCAGTTCTCCCATAGCCTTAATATAGCTATCATGGTTGAATGGAGTGCCCAAGTTTGATCAACGGAATGAATGAATTGCCTGAATTCGTTTTCTTGACGGGATAGGTAATTAGGTAATACACCGATTTTGAGTTGAAAATTGTAAATTGGATTTTACTTACGGGAGTCATGGCAGACACAGAGAGCAGCAGGTGCGAGACGTTATTGGCATTCTACAAGAAATCAATCAAAGATGACAGCGGCCTTTGGGTTCTCAACAAATATCTCGCCTGGTATGTGTGTATTCTTTGTAGCCATACAAAAAGTTCCATTGACATATATTTTGGACAGTTGAGGCTAATGAATATGCATATTGACCAAGACTACTAAAATTCTATTGAGTGTAATTTGTATTTTCCTTTTAAGACTGGCAAATTCTCACAATTACCGTCGCAACACTAATTGATCGGTAATGCATATGTTAATTACCATCGCAATGCGATTATCTGGTAGGATTATCAAAATATCCATATATTTTCACGTATGAATGTTTCCTATTAGGGCTTCCCGTAAGAATGTTCCATATATGGTTTCTTTATATATTCATTATTAATGCTTATGAAAATGTGGGTGGTTGGTTATCAACACGGTATGCATAAGTGGTTTATTCACTATCAACGTGGTAGTGATAATTTAGTTTTCTCAGGATACACAGCCCGATACGCGAAATCTCTTGGCTGATATGCGATGTTTGCCTAACCGTAACAATTTCCGACAGGTATATCCTTGAATACGCTAGTAAATTTCTCGCTATCCAAGCAATCTTTGCTGGATATGCTACACTTTTCCGGTCAATGCAGGTTGGTTATGTTGAATATGCGAATTATTTATCAGAAATGCGTCTTCTCTCCATTGGAAATGCGACTTATGATTAGCGTTATAGGTGCCAGAGGTAATACACGTATCGGGAAAGATAAGTACCATATGCTACATTGATAAGTCGCATATTCGGCATTTTGTCTCCAGTCAACCAGAAATACGTCGCAAAATGGGCTATGATACCACGCATTGCTCAAAATCAACTCGTGTATACGGTGTCAAGAATCGTTCGCGCTGGAGGCAAATCGCATATCCGGCACAGACATTTAGCTTACCAACCTAAAGATAACTGCGTGCGTATGCTGTGAATAGCTCACTTATCATACGCGTTGTGGTTAATGGCAATAGTGACTAAGTCTACTTATCTCGCGTTGCAAATAATGGCAGTGGTAACTAACACAAATTATCTCGCTTTGCAAATAATGGTGGTGGTAACTCACACGACTTATCTTGCCGGAAGAAACCACATGGTCTAAGACCTCTCTGAAACCTGACTGTATCTACCTTTAGTGTCTAACGATAGTTGGTACTGCTAGGGAATGGCCCACTATGCCACACGAGCCTTTTGAAATGGTGGATACATTTGTAATAAGTTATGTTGTAGATGTCATCTGACGAATTGCACCTTTAGATCAATGTCAATTGGTGTTTGAGTTATAATTACGCAACCTTCATCAGTTGTACATTATTAAGCATGTTGCTCATATGCGAAGCCCTCGCTGCCACTAGCTTGGGGTTCGATTCCCCCAATGCTGCAAATTTTCTGGATATCTAGGATTTTGATATCTTTGTTTTATCTACAATGTTGGGTTTCTTTAGACAAATACTTTAGAATGTATGCAGTTTTGTGGTTGGTTATCAATGTATGTTGCGTGATAATTTCTCTCCTTCCATGCGAGAGATTCGACCTCGGCGCCAACGGTACATGGTTTGGGGTTTACGCACTCATTCCAAACTTTGGAAGACCTCAATGATCAAGTGAGACTTTGGAATGAGTTATGATACCTGGGCCATGAACATACAACATCAAATCCATCCAAAACATCTCATAATCTAAATGTCTAAATGAGAAAAGTAAATGCTTTTCATAGTTTCAGAACAAATCTAGTTTTCGTAGTCATTAACCCTTTGAGAATGAATTAGAGGATCCAATTTTGGAAATATGCAACTCAATTCATTTCCTTACACTAGTAGAAAAATGGATTTGTTGTCATTTGGAAAAACATTTCATTCCCTTTGACAATGAACTGGAGAATCCGATTTTTAGAATTCTGCAACTAAATTCATTTCCTTAGGCCAACAGAAAAAGGATTTGTTGTCATTTATGCTTCACTCTTAGCTATCCAGCATAGTTTTTTGATGCAACTTGCTTCCTCTAAGTTGGGGACCATATCTTGCTTGTGCCCAAATTGGTCGTGCAATAACAAAAACCAACTACATTAAAACGTAGTATTTGTTGTCATTTATGCTTCGCTCTTAGCTATCCAACATAGTTTTTCGATGCAACTTGCTTCCTCTGAGCTGGGGACCATATCTTGCTTGTGCCCAAATTGGTCCTGCAATAACAAAAACCAACTATATTAAAACGTAGTAACCATATCAATATTTTTGCACAAAAATCAGTTGAAATTAACTCCCAAAGTTTAAGAGGTGGCAAGGGTTAATATTGAATATAGGCCTTATGCTTTCACGCTTTTAATATTTCTAGGTCTATTTAATGTTGAAGTTTTGGTGAGGTGTGCATCATCAAACAGAACGTAGGAAGAGAAAAAATGCAGTATGTATGAAGGCAAATTTTTCCATGCCCAAATTTGATGTTTAAGCATTAGGTGCCAGGGGATTATGATGCGCTGAATTTTGGAACGTTCACATTTGGTCATGTGAGCACATTTTAAAATTTGCGCACACTACATTCGATATCTAAATGTGTCTATCCTTCGTTTTATATTAATCATTGCCTTACATTTTGTTTCACTCTTTATGTGCTCATTCCTTTGAAGTATTTAGAATAAGTTTTATAATATAACATATTTATAGGCTTTATTTTTGCAATGGAAAAATTGAAATATACACTTGAAATTAGATAAACTATAATTGTATAATTGTATTTATATATACACCATAAGCTTTATTAGTTCCTTATTTTCTCATTTTTTTATATGGTCCTAAAAAACCTTTTCCATATCACGTTAAAATGCAAAAAAAAAAAATACAAATAGATGAAAAAGAATATTTTCGACTTGACGGAAGGATATATAAAGTAATTTCTTCTTACCAAACTAATTTTTCTTCAATTTAAAGAAAGGTCAAATTGTTTAATCATCCACAAGATTCTTATGGACGACTCTCTCAATTATTTTTAACCATCTCACTTTTATTTTACCATATTACCATGCCTGCTTTGCTTTGGAGCATAAGGCAACATTTAATGATGCCAAATCATAGCAGCTAATGGCTGTCATTTTCCATCGCTATCAATCACAATAAAACAAAGCAACGTTCAATTCCTCTCTAGTTTTTTTAAAAAATCACAAAGCAGTTTTTAATCCATTTCAATTTCTTTAACGAGTTTTTCTTAAAAAAAGAACAAAAAGCAATTCTTTACTCATTTCAATTTCTTAAAAAAAACACCTACTCCTGCCAACGATCATTCAGAAAATCAGGTAGCTCCATCCATTTAAGGAAGCCACTACAGTTTTCATATTCATCAATATTTTGTTCGCACTGATCATGGATTAAGGTTTTTTGTTTTGGGATAGCCTTTTATTTTTTTTGTTTTCATGTTTTTTTTTTTTGAATCTGGCAGTTTAGATTTCTTCTTAAACCTAATTAGAAGGTGAGGCTTATACTCTACTCTTTTTTATTTAATTATGGAAATACAAATACAAAAAAAGGGGTATTGACTATCAAGTTGCCTATGACATTGTTGTCTATATGGTTGTTGCAAATTATCTTTCTCCTTTGTTTTGATCTCAAATCCCACTCCTAGATGTTGTGCTCAACTATGTTTTAAGACAATCCTAAAAAGATGGAACCCCTTCTCTTCCTAGTCACGTAGTATTTAACATAGCTTGGAAACTATTTAAGGTTTAGGGTTTTCACATTTTTCAAGCCACTATTAGTGTTACAGTTTTGGACCTTTTAGGATCTTCTTGAATGTCCACACATGACTAACTCCACATATCTAAGTAATGGTGTTGATGCAGCGTTCACTTGGTACCACCGTATGAACAAGTTAGCTGAACTTGTGGGAGGCATAGCTTCTGCATATGAAAATTGATTGAGGTGATTTTCACATTGTTTGTGTAGGAATTTACAAGGTAAGTTCCTCAGACAGAACACCAAAAGGACACCGCTCACAAACAGATCACAGATCAATACACCAGTATTTTGACGTGGTTAAAACCCTCAGAGAGGGAAACAGTCCACTGCCTGCGCCAACGTGGCTACTACAGGCAATTTATTAATAAAAGAATGAAAATTTACATAAGCTTCTCTCATGCACGGTTAACCTACAAATGACCCTCCATGCGCTTTAAATAGAATTCATGGACCAATCGGGTGTCAAGCCACGGATCAAGTGTCGGTAATACCGAGGAGAGAATGAACCGTCGGATCACTACATATCGTGACCGTCGGATTGTAAGTTACAAAATGTACAACGGTAAAGAAACACACTTTACCTAACTCTAAACCTAACTCTATACTAGACCAAGTTGAACTTAACTATTTCCTATGTGTCGGAATATCCTAACATCCCCCCTTAAGAACAACTTGGGATAGGATTGAAGGATTTACAAATATGACACAATAGGAGAAGGAAGGAGGCACTAGAGCCTATCCCCCCTTAGTGACAACTTCCTGAACTCCAAGCATATATCGAAGTTTAGTGAACTTCGCCTCTGTGAGAGCCTTTGTGAAGATGTCTGCAACCTGATCATCTGTTGAACAATATTGCACTTCAAGAACATGGTCATGAATGAGCTTTCTGATAAAGTGCATGTGAAGTTCAATGTGTTTGCTGCGCTGATGCTGAACTGGATCTTTGCAAAGCTGAATGGCACTTTGATTATCACACCAAAGTGTAGTCGGATGCTGCTGCTCAAAACCCAATTCTGATAGGATCTGACGAAGCCACAAGGCTTCCTTACTAGCTTCCACGGCACCACGATACTCTGCTTCTGCTGACGAAAGAGAAATGGCAGCCTGTTTCTTACAAGCCCATGTAATAGGTCCTGAACCAGAGTGAAGACATAACCGGCAGTAGACTTCCGATCATCAGGGTCACCAGCCCAATCAGAATCAGTGAACCCAACTAATAGAGGAGTTGCTTTGGCACTGTAATGAATCCCAAACTGTATTGTACCTCGAACATAACGAAGTATTCTTTTAGCTGCTTTCCAATGACTTTCACGGGGTTTTGCAAAAAACGAGCAACAAGGCCAACAGCAAAGGAAAGGTCAGGACGAGTATGGGTTAAATACAAGAGTTTTCCTACAAGTTGACGGTATAAGGTAACATCAACTTCAGGAGAAGTA
>APFE030380646.1:0-23851 GCA_000404065.3 Pinus taeda | reverse complement strand
CCATAGATAGATGGGTGGTATGTTGAGCCAAAATTCAAGTTAGTACCTAGTTTCTTCCACATATTTCACCAAAGAAGACCTACAAACCTTGTATCTCTATCAGAGACAATGCATTTAGGAAATCCATGCAACATTACTATTTATTTAGAGAATAATTTGTTATATTGGTTGCATCAGTAGTTTATGTACTAGCTATGAAATGTGCCATTTTTTAGAACATATAAAATACAACATAGGTTCAATCATTACCTCCTTGGATTCTTGGTGATCCCAACAAAAAATCCATGCTTACCGAATCCTAGGATATGCTTTGGATTGGAAATGGTTTATATAAACTTGCATTTTGAATAATTCTTTTGGCATATCAACATATTCTTCATCTCTCAACAAACCCTTTTACATGAGTCTACATACCTAGCCAAAAAATAAAAATCATTTACCTAAGCAAACATTCTAACCCATCCAAAGTGTCATGATAAAACTCCATTGTGCCTTCCTTTATCATACTTTCCATTACTGACCATCTTCGTATGCATAAATTGCTATCCTTGAATATAATTCCTTTTTCTATCATGCAATTCAACCATGTAGTTTTATTTGTGCAAACTAGATTTTCGCATGCTGCATAAGCTTCCTTAAAATTTGCATCATTTTTGTACATTTCCTTTAACTCATCAAATCCTAAAATGTTAACATAGAATTCATGCCAAACCAAATCAATTCTACTTATGCATCGACCACCTAGTTTGATTTACCACTTGTGTGCTTAGTAACATATGTGACATTTTTTAAAAATTACACCCATTTAGCATGTATTTTGTTCAATTTATTTTTACTATTCATAAATTGTAATGATTTTCAACATCAAATTCTTTAGTGCTCAAAAATTGCCATAAAACTCTCTTTATCATATGAGGAATATTTTTGTTCTGTCTCATTTAGTTTTTCACTAAAGTATGCAATTATTCTTTCTTACTAGCTTAGAGAAACTCTTATTGCAGTCCCACTAGCATCTGTCTCAACTTGGAAAAACTTATGAAAGTCTAGAAACGCTAAAACATGTTGTTTTTGTAATTTTCTACCTCAACAATCAAAATTTTTTATTAGCTAATGTAATCCATTTAAATATCTATTTTCTTTCTTTAATAATTTCCGCAATGGGAACACACATACTACTGAAGTTTTTGATAAATTTCTTATAAAAACTTGTTAAAACATAGAGTAAAACATTATATAAGTTCTAATCTAGGTTTCCAAATGTTGGACGTAATTTAACAAAAAAACATGCATGTGGTCATTTAAGATATGACTTTACCCTAAACTTGAATTTAAACAAGTCATCGTCATTTTTCAAATTTTTATCCTTAATGCACTTGATGTGAGTTAACTTGAATATCTAACTTCTGCGACTTATTCATTTCTTAGAAAAATATTGCCATGTTGCTTTGAATTCAAGCTAGGAATTGCATTCACTTGTCGACATTGTTAAATTCTGCCAACACGTGTAATTACCTAAAGAAACTTACTTTTTGCTTTCATCAGCACTAATAACTATTTTATACATTTAATTACTTATTATGTTCACAATTTCAATTTTGTAACTTGCAAGAAAAGATTTTATCTATGAGAAATATCCAAACAAACAACACTTTTTGGAATAAAAATGTCTCTAGGAACATTAAATCTAAAAGATAAGGAAACATTTCAAACTTTTTACAAGAAATCAAGTGAGGGTGAAAGATGTAAGGTCAATGTTAGGAAGATTGAAAATATATTACCAAAAGAATCAACTATCCATATTGTCATTGAAATTAAAGAACAAAGAATTAATTGTACAATTTAGAGTGCACGACAACAAGATTAGGCTCGTGAATAGAAACAAGGTTCAACAGCGCCAAAAAAAGGAATATCAACTTTTGTTACAGTTATCTAGTAGAATAATCTAGCTTCTATTTGTATATCATAGGAAACAACAAAAAAGGAATCACAAGAGAATTGGCCTATTGATTCAACACCACCTACTACAAAGCAAATGATATATTGAAGCATCCAACAAACTTGAAACATAGAAATATTAAAAAAGATACTTCTAACATGCAAAATGAAAATATAGGTAAATCAAGTGCTAAAATTGAGGAAACCCTAGGTTATCCCAAGGATCAAGTTACTCAAACACATGAGAGATTAAAACTCAAGATGTTGCAACTTTGAATGTTTTTGGTATTATAACTCAGTTAACTAAAATAATTTCCTCTTCCACTATAGTTACTCCATTAGCTAGTGGTATATTATAACTAAATCAATTAAAATAATTTCATATTTTACTATAGTTACTCCATCAACTATTAGTATATTATAACTAAATCAGTTAAAATAATTTCATTTTCCACTATAGTTACTCCATTAGCTATGGTATATTATAAGTGAATCAATTAAAAATTAATTTCATCTTCCATTATGGTTACTCTATTAGCTACTTAAAATGGTGGTAGTGTTACTCCTCCATTGCTCACATTATACCAATTAGATCTTGGATCTTGTATAACAAGATGTCATACCTTTAGGAGATCATTTCTTTAGCCCAACAAATATCACAATTACCAAAAAAGAAAGACAAAAGAAAATCAAAACCAAAATTATTGGTTAAAGAATCACTACAACAATGTATGGTTTGGCACCCTATTAAGAGGAAGTTGATTAGAAGACGCTTAGAGGACAAGGAAGTTGCGAAGACATAATAAGCCTTCACAAGTGCAAATTCATGGTACAAACAAAGTACTCGCATCACTGAATTGGAAGCAATATTAGGTAACCAAAAGATACGAGTGTAAAATCACTAAATTGAAACAATATTAAGTGACCAAAGGATAATATTGTAAGAAAAATTAAATCTTAATGATGACTTCCAACTTATTAAGATCATAAGTAGAAGAGAAACATGGGGTAGAATTACAGGGGTCACCAAAAGATACGAGTGTAAAATCACTAAATTGAAAGCAATATTAAGTAACCAAAAGATAATATTGTAAGAAAAATTAAATCTTAATGATGACTTCCAACTTTTTAAGATCAGAAGTAGAAAAGAAACATGGGGTAAAATTGCAGGGGTTAGGCAGCAGTTTGATTATGAGCCATATGAAGTTGAAAGGAAATAAAATGAAAAGGTTGGTGTTGGGCAACAAATGCATCTAAATGAATTAGAAGCACAGAAGCAGCAAAATAAGATGAATGCATAAACTATTTCCATGGTTTAGAAAGGAACAATTTAACTTCTTCCAAACCCAAGTGAAACAGGGAAAAAATAGTTGAAAAGACGCAAAATTCTTAAGAAAAAACCATCATAATTAATAATCAGTTGAAACATACTGTCCTACAAAAATTTGAAAGAAAAATCTACCAACTTTTTCATGATTTGCTTTTATGTACTAATAAACCCGAGATTCAAATAGATGATAGAAAATCCTCGGAAAAAATCATGCATATATCTACTTACCAATATTTCTATGATTTGCTTAGATGTACTAATAGACGGGAAATTAAAATAGACGATAAAAATTCTTCTTGAAAAAACATGGAAATTACAAATTTCTTTACAGATGGACCGTCCAAATCATGTACCGATTCCCATAAACAACACTCTGATTTACAAGACTCAACGAATATTTGGGAGCCACAGAGTAAAACATCAACACTCTGCCGATGCAAAACTTTAATTATCGCTCTCGACTTTGAGGACACTGACCGCAGGAAAAATAGCGGAAAGCCCATCCATGAGCTCCCCATTGCTGAGACTGCGCTCTTCTGCAATTGGCCCCAGAGTTTTCTCCAAAGGTCGCTGTCTTCCAATACATACACTCAGCTGAGGAGCGATTTCCATCCACCGCATATCAATTGCCGCCATAGTCTTCGGAATCGCTGATACCATAATCATTTTGTACGGAGAAAACAATCTTGAAATGAAAACTCCAACCTGCACCCAACCCTAAGAAGAAACTGCGACCCCGGACGAAGAACAACGCGTTTAACGACCAGAAATGGTTTCCAAACCGGAAAGCTAACGCAGGGACAAATTCTTGGGTGTGCCGTAGATGTAGATGGTCTGCATACAGATGGAATTTCATCGAATTTTGACAGTGAATGTCAAGCCGAACTTGGCACTGCCTTGGAAGATGGCGTGTCGGACGACGGGACGATAGACGAGGACGGGAGCAGCTGCAGCGGCAGTGGAAGTCGAGGTAGGAATTCTAGGAATTCAGTGCCGAGCAGGGGCTTCCCAGCTTAGCAGAGTGCTTGGTGACTGCTGGGTATGGAAAGAGTGCGTTCAAACTGCAAGAAAACACTAGTTGAGCGGTAAATATAAATTCAAAATTCAAATTTCAAGCGGGCTTGCAAATTCAAACTTGGATGCAGTTGTTTGTAGGCAAGAAATATTTATTGCATCATTAATTCCAGGTTCCGCCTGCTCAGAAAAATGAAACCATCGGAAAACATGGAGCGTCACATGTCAGATGCGCCTCCCGATGCATAGCATGGTATGTAGGCAAGAGCTAACTAGCCTGCCATAGGGAATTAAATGCTCGTATGGCAGGCCCCTTTACCATGCATGCCCAGCACTTTCATGGCCGTATCCATCATTTCTCCGGCAGCGGGACGGCCCATCGCATCATAATTTTTCCGAAAACGGGTGACCCACCACCTCTGAGCTGGCACCCACTGTGCTGGGCAGAATTTTCAAACAAGCGCTTGCACCAAAAAGCCATTTGCTCCATTCGCGCTCCGGTCTAGTTTCCTCTGCAACCGCTTGAGCACACACCGCTCCGCAACCGTTGCTGGCTCACCCATGCAGGTCCGCCCACGGTGCATATTCGCCGCTGGCTGTGCGTTTCCCAGCGTAAGGTAAATTAACCTCTGTCCCAGTTTCTTATAAATGTTGTGTGTGGCATCCCCATATTGCTAATCCCTGTAAATCCTCGATTTATTCCATGTAGTTACAAAACATGGCAATCTCAAAATAAATTTTGGCATACAGGGTCTTATTTTACATGACCATGGGCATAATATTTAAGATAAATGATCTCCTTATAAGCAAATCTGAATTCTTATGCTGTTTCTCCGAAAACTACATTTGAAGGTATCGAAATTCTGTGCTCTTAGCTGGCAATTTAAGATTCTCTCAGCCTTTTCAATTTGGTGATTAAGACTAAATCCCATCTGCAGTAGTTTACATGTACTCAAGAATAAAATTGTTGACAGTGTTTAAGGCTAGAGTTTAGAAAATTTGGGTTGCATTATTCATAGAACAGTCAGACATGCTTTTCCTTTCTTGTACAACTATTACAATCTGGGTGGCGTAATATCCATTGTTCTGAATGTGTAACTTTTTCCGATACAAGAATTGAACACATTAATTTCAGGACACCAAAACAGTTTAAGGTGAACTTTTCATCCCAGCATCTACTAGTTGCTCAATGACATCTGCTAACATGTTCTCTGCTAGCATTTTTACTTGAAAAATTAATGGGCCAATCTTTGTTCTCAAATTTTTTAATTTGTCATATGCTTTTGCCCTTTTACTTGAGCTACAGTCGAATTTTCAATATTCAATACAGTAGTTGAATGGGCTTTTCACTTCTTAACCTTTCAGTTTCTACAACATCTTGTGATGGTAAAGGGCTGGGCTTAGTACTACTTGCAATGCTCCCTGACCCATTTTCCTTGTCAATGACAGCGTGTAGCTTCATAAGCTGAAAGCATCACCTCCAAAATGCTGCAGCAGACTTGTATGAGTTGGACATACTTCCAACCATAGATGCTCACTCATCCAAAAAAAAAAGATAAAAGGAGAAATTGATGTTAATGTTGCTAATGTTGCTACCACCACTGTAATGGAAGCATGGTCAAAATATGCACTGATACGATGTAAAAAAGAAGGCTCGAATGCCTTCAAATGGATGGATTGTATTTTCCAATAGGAACGCTACTTTAAACCTGTTGCAGAAAACAAGAGACGGAAGGTTGCTACTGCAGAGAATCCAAAGGCTGGGAGCGCATTTGTGAGAGAGTAATGAGAAATCTGCTAAGTAAACGTGCATTGTGGAGGACCTATTATGCCCACTGCATATTCCATTTTGCATGGACCTGCAGATCTACCTGCGTTACATAATTGCATGTAGTTAACTTTTCACCAATGGTCTAAGTAGTTTTTTGCTATGAGCGTATTATCTGCAAAAAGGCAACATGTGGTCTATGGTGAACTTCAAAATGACAAAACAAAACCAACCCACATGAAATATTACCATTAGAACTGTCTTACAGGCATGGATGACCATAAAAAATCAAACATGATTACAAATATGAATCCCCGATGTTATAAATTTCAAGAATAGCTCGAGACACAATGAATATCTTGATGCTAGAATAGCAGCGAGGTGAGTAGTTTGACTTCCATGTAGTCCCCGTTGAATCCTACTCCATTGATAGAAAAGCTATGTTAAGTAAATAATCAAGATTACTTCCATGTCTTCATAAAGTTGCCTCTTGTTGATAGAGATGTTGCTTGAGATGTTTGTCATGGAAATGAGGCAAATGACTTCCTGGATATTGCCTCTTGTTGATGGAGATCTGGATAAGCATAGGAGTGTTCTCTCTATTTGGAACCCTCCACCCAATGCAATCTCTCTTTCAAGATGTGAGCAGTAGCTTTGGAAAACACTAACAGTCAATTGCAATCGGAATCGCTGGATATAGCAATGTTTTTGAAAATGTAACAGGAAAAACCATTTTCCAGGGTTTCTTTAGTCAATTTTACTAAAAGATGATATTTTGAAATCCTTAGAATCCTTGATAGCATGACAAGGTTTGTCTTAAATGGTTCATTTCTTCTTGTCATGCTACATCCTTATTTTCATGAGCATGCATGCATTATTAACTCTTTATGCTAATAGAAAAATAAAAATACTCTCTTTATGCCCAAAGTCTTATCGCTGATATTTGATTTTGTGTTATTTTTCAAGGATGTGCATTCAAACTTGAGGTAGAATAAAAATAAATCAATTTCAATCAGGATATTTTATCATATTAAAGTATTCTAACATGAATCTATTTTGTTTTTGTCACTATGCAGTGCTTCTAAGCTCACGGAATGGTGGAAAAGTGGACACTATGCATTGAAGTATGATGCTGCCCAAATCCAGGTCGAGCATCTTTAAGATTTGTCCTTCACAATGGGGCAAAAAATCATGTGGTTTATAGAATAAGGAAAGTGCAGGAAAAGATAACCAATAACGAAGCAGACTACATTACACTTGTTGCAGGGTTAAAAGAGGCAAAACACAATGGTGTGAATTACATAACAGTACTGCCAAACTCAGATTTAATCTGTAATCACATGGAAGGCATCTACAATGTTCGCGTAGACAATTTGAAGCCCGTCTACATAGGCAAAAATCTAGAGTGCTCGATTTAATTCTCTTATGATAAAACACCTTGCAGAGATCCATAAAATGTCTAATGATCTAATGGCTGGAGCAATCTCAAGTGTAGATGTAGGTGCCAGAGATAATTTATGATCGTTGTTCATTCCATTGACAAGCATTGATCAGCATCAGTATAGGTCTAGACTATGTGCATACACTATGGTTGTCATTTTTCTTGGGATTCTAATACCGTGGTTCTTTCACTAGAGAACCCGTTAATGTACTTGTTTTTTCCGTTTTGTAATATCATTTACCTTAAATGTCTAGTCATGTTATAATTGAATTCGTGTGTTCGGTTATATACATTATATTTGAGGTGAACTAATCATTCTTAACCTACTAGTGGTTCAGCCAAGATTATTGTAGCTCCGTTTGAATTTCATTTTAATTTCAAGTTTCAGATGCTTCCTCTTTAATACCGCCTTGAATTCCACCTGGATGGATGCCATGGGAATAAATGAAAGTAACAAAATAGGGTTATTTACATTTGGTTTGTTGTTTTTCACAGCATTTAAGAAGTACAAGTCATTTCTGATGCAAACCCTAGCTATATCCATATCTATATGATGACAAGCCGGAAATAGTTGATACATGATCTAATGTGAGATGAAGAAGCTCATACCATGAAACCCTCCTAGGAACATTGATGCATAATAATGACAAACTCTAACCTAGTATGAAGTGAATTTTCTTAGGTACATGGTTTTCCCTAGAATAATGCAATGTACGCATATATCAATGAAGCCCTACATGCCCATGATGCCTTTGAAGATGCCCTAATCCTAATAAATGCAAGTGAAGAAACGCTCATCTTTCAAAATTGCCTAAAAGATTAAAAATATGGAAGCCCTAAACATTGTCGAAAACATAATGATAAAATCGACAGATAAAACAATGATTACAGTTCACAAACTATAATTTTACTGATGGAATATTGATCTTAGTTAAGGATGAAAATGACACCATCTTGTAGAGGACACTTTCCCCTTTCGAATGAGCTATTACTCGCTTTCTAGCTCCTCTTAGATTGAGAGAAATTGAATTTATAAATTAAAAAAATTAGTATTGGTAAAATGAATTATGTAGGCTCATGTTCCTTGGCCAAGTCATGTGTCATTTCATTAAAGATAGAAAACTAGTATAAATATAAGCTGGAACTAGTCATTCCTCCCATCAACCTCAATGAAGAACATCACAAGAAGATAGATGAGAGGGATACAAGCATGACACAAGCCGAGATAAAAGCGAAAACTTTTTTGAGAAAATACTATTATGCTCCTTTCAAACTAGGACTTGTTGTTAGAAGCTCAGATATAGAATTGCAATAATATATGTGAGGCTCATAACCTTGAGAGAAATCAGTTTTATAGGCCCGAATCTCAAGATCAAAATCCATGAGAAACCTGGATTGCCAAGAGAAATAGAAGCTGTGATAAGCCACTGTGATACCCTCAGATAGTCCTAATCAAGCTTGGACTGTGGAATTGTAGAAATGTGACATATCTCAGACAGTGGAAAGTATATAAGCTTAGATGTTAACCTCAATTCATGTGATCAGTTTCCTATTCAAGAGCTCAGATTTGTTGTGAAGACTAGAGACTCATTGAAACTCAGACCTGCTATAGCCTTGGGCAATTCCTGTGGTCAATGTTTTGTGAAGGATCATAACATTCAGATTGGAAAAACTATGAATAACTCGGACCAGTGATATTACACATTGGAAAATGGACAATTAACTAATTGGCAGCTCGGACCATAACTAAAGAGTTGATACTTCGAATATGAACCTTGTATAGAGCTTGAACATAACCTTCTTCTTGTTGAAATTAAATACCTTGAAAATGAAGAGATTGACTGAATATGCAACCTGAGTCTCCTTGTTGCATCTTCCTTCATGAATTTATGCATCGAACCACTGTCCAATATTACAAGAACTGGCCCTTTGTTGATATTTTCCTGCACAAAGCTTAGCTTCATCACATCCTCATTTTGTGTTGTTACCAAACTTGACTCCACGGTAATACTCAAAACCTACATTCCCACCAATGGGTTGTCCACTTGCTCAATGGAATCCATCCTCTGTGTGAACATGCAATTCTTTGCATATTACTCTTTCACGCAGATCCAACATGGTGCAAATTCTTCTCTTTTTTCTACATCTATAGTATTGGCATACTCATAATAACCCCTTAGTCCACCCTTAGCTTCACTCTTGGAATCTAGGAGTTTATCTGCTTCCATGGCAGCTATTGTAAGAGTCTTAACTCCCTGTCTCCACAGTTCATTATGTGTCATTGATTTCAATAATCATAAAGTGGAATATTTGGTCCTTATCTGATATCTCTTTGATTTGCAACATGAGATAACTCCTTGATGTATTTAAAAATTGGGCAGACTAGGGATCAAACTCAGGACTTGGCCTTGGGCCGAGAATCCTTGCCTCTTCAATATAAAGGTGTAGATTGCTAGCTCTAACACACTTTGTTTGAGCCAAAAATTTTGGCCTCCTAGCCATTGCCAACCAAAAAATGGATAGGCTAGGAATTGGACTAAACTCTGTCTCCTATTTTGCAAGAAGAGAGAGAACTTTTTGAGTATGGTCATTTTAAATTAGAGGATTATGTACTTTTCTATCAAATATATGCTACAGTAAGAGCTCATACATGTTTTGGGACGCCTCTGATACATCAAAGAGATCCTAAACAATGATAACTAGTTATTTTATGGATGTGCCCTCTTCTAATATAAATCCCATGAATCTTAGGACCATGATCAAACTAATATTTAAGAAGATAATGGCCAGTGTCTCTAAAATCAATAACAAGAAAGATTAGGATGAGTTGAAGAAATTAAAAATAATTTTTCATTCTGCTCTTACAGTTAATACGAGTGACATAATACCTTTCATGATAATATCTTTCAAGTTAAATCAAATTCGATTTGTCGCCACTTCAATCATGGACATTTGTGCCACATTCCTGCATGTTTCCCATTGTTTCCAGGGCAGATTTGCATAAGATAGGGCACTGCAGTAAAAGTATGTGGCTATGGGTTATGTTCAAAAGTTCGAGTGTTCTTTTGAGGAGATATATCAAGACACGGGGCACTCCTTTGAAGCCCAAACACAGTATCTACAACAAGAAATTGGGTGTGCTTGTGATGGGAGTTAGAACCAGCAGCAGGAATAACTTAACAATAGAGGAAAGGTGCTGATTTGATGCTACTTTTGGGCCTGTCCACATTCATTTATGACAGCAGAGGAAGGCACAGTACTTGAGATGGCTATTTCAATTATTTTTGGATCTGCAGTCCTGCTGCTATAAATAGTTACAACTAGTGTTAGAGGTTGATGAGGGAGTTAACTTTACTGATTACATGAAGGGCACGCTCAATGAGGAGTTACATTAGGGTGACCTACTGGAAAGTCATTATTTACTTGAGTTATGCCAGCCAGGAGGGCACACTCCTTGGATGTTACTTTAGATCTGATAGCATTTAACTATGAGCAATATTTTAATTGAGTGACAAAGGCATTTCTCAACTAGTTGTAAAAGAGGAACTTAAATGCATACTTAATAAAGCTTATGACAATACAGTTTTGTGCCAGTGTCATGAAGGAGTTTCTGTGATGTGGGAAACAACTTCAGTTGCTGTAGCTTGGAAAACAACTATTGCAAGTTTTATCACTGCTTAATGATCCCCAGAAAGTCCCCCAAGGCATGCTTAGTATTTTTATTGAGGGAATTAAAATATAAAACTCTTTTAATAAGAAGTTCGATTCACTATTTGAGAAAGGCATGGAGAATTCGTTTTTGTGTATTTACATGGGTCTGGAATGTGCATGGCAATAATCTTGGATATTTGATGAGGAGCTCTATTGATCTGTGGGTGCTGTAGTTCTACATATTGTAAGGGGTGTTTTTTTGTGGCCTCATGAGATTCTTGAATGTTAGTGTAATGGTCATATCATGTTTTTATTATAAAGTATTGATGTTTTGTATTAATTTAATAGTTGATTGGTTATAAATTAATTGTTAAATGATTGTAAAATAAAAATGTTTTAATTGAATATATATAAACAGTTACCCTACATAACAGCAGAAGTATATTATTCTTTGAAACTATAGATAAGCTAGGCATCCCAGCTCCATGTCTAAAATTCCCAGCTTACAAAAGACTGCTAACAAAGATTTCCAACAGTTCACACAAGTATAAATCCTGTAAAAGCTTCCTAGTATTAGTAAAACCTTGAAATACATCAGAAAAATAAAAGATGTTACAGCTGTCAGCTTCTTCCATTCCTTGGGTAGAGTGCACTGGTTCCAAATCTCCTATTTCCATGGCTTCAAAGAGCTGCCACGCATTGAAGATTAATATCTGCTCCTTTCTAGTTATGGTTCCTGTACCTAATCTAATTTTTAGTTGGCCATATTTAGATCTTACATCTAAAGATTAGGCCAAAATTTTCAAAGTTTTTCTGGCATCCAGAACTATGCCATGGCCTGGTACAAATATTTTGATGAACAATTCATTACAGAATCATTTCCATTTAGCTTTGCCAGAGCATTCAGTTTTGCATTCCACACTGGTGTCACCATCTGGATTCTAAACCTTTAAGGAAACCATGAGGCATTTCATAATGCTTTGTACAATATCCTTTCTCACGTTTCACTTCCATCATCTTGAAATCTCCTCTAGTGTTCGTCAATGCCGCAGCTATTATCAAATAGAGCTGACTCTTACTTCTCCTACAACCAATTATTTGTTAATGATATTATCCCAGATGCCCTGTTGTCCCAATGCTATGCTATGCTTCATTCAAAATTGCTACAGTGTAAGTCTATCCACAGCCATCTCATTTCTAATGGGTATCGCATTACTCCTTGGTCGTGATACATCATTACTAATTTGAAATCCCAGAGGAAGAATTAACTTTTTCCTCCATCCTCTCCTTATATTGATATTTTCATTTTATTTGTACAGTTACTCTGTGGCAGAGGATGTGAAACAATGGTCATTGTGATCTGCTAACAATTTATTTGTATGGTTACCCTGCAGAAACACTGCAATGATCTGTTTTGGTGCCCTGAAATTAATGTGTTCAATTCTTGTATCGGAAAAAGTTACACATTCAGAATAGTGGAAATTACTCCACCCATATTGTAATAGTTGTACAGGAAAGGAAAAGCATGTCTGATTGTTCTATGATTAATGCAACCAAAATTTTCTAAACTCTGGCCTTAAACGCTGTCAATAATTTTATTTTTGAGTACATGTAAACTACTGCGGATGGGATTTAGTCTTAGTCACCAAATTAAAAACGCTAAGAGAATCTTAAATTGCCAGCTAAAAGCACAGAATTTCGATACCTTCAAATGTAGTTTTCGGAGAAACAGCATAAGAATTCAGGTTTGCTTACAAGGAGATCATTTATCTTAAATATTATGCCCATGGTCATGTAAAATAAGACCCTGTATGCCAAAATTTATTTTGAGATTGCGCTGTTTTGTAACTGCATGGAATAAATCGAGGATTTACAGGCATTGGCAATATGGGGATGCCACATACAACATTGATAAAAAATTGGTACAAAGGTTAATTTACCGGGGGACGCACAGCCAGCCGCGAATATGCACCGTGGGCGGACCTGCGTGGGTGAGCCAGCAACGGTTGCGGAGCGGTGTGTGCTCGAGGGGTTGCAGAGGAAACTAGACAGGAGCGCGAATGGAGCAAATGGCTCTTTGGAACGAGCGCTCGTTTGAAAATTCTGCCCAGCACAGCGGGTGCCAGGTCAGAGGTGGTGGGTCACCCGTTCTCGGAAAAATTATGATGCGATGGGCCATCCCGCTGCCGGAGAAATGATGGATGCGGGCATGAAAGGAATGGGCATGCATGGTAAAGGGCGCCTGCCATACGGGCATTTAATGCCCTATGGCAAGCTAGTTAGCTCTTGCCATGGTATGTATGGTTAGCATGGCATTTGGTCCTGTCAGAGATGGTCTTAGAGACATTAAATACCCAATAACATGGGATTTATTGGTGGCCATCAATCTCCATGAGCATACCTTATTGTTATAGACAGAAGAACATTTTGCGCTCAGCTGTTCTTTTTTGTGTGATGTGGAATCATTTGGATTTTCTGTTGCACCTTATGAGCTTGGCATGTTTCTATGATTGTCATTAGCTTTGCATGTTTCTATGATTGCCATTGATCGAACAAAGATTGCTACATATAATTCCGATAGTCAAAATATAGCCGAATATCAGGGGTAGTCAATCTCCATGAGCATACCTTATTGTTGTAGACAACACAGGGTTGGTTAACCATTCAAGCTCCATTGCCATCCATTGTTGGAGAAGGAAGGAGTGATATAATTCTCGAAAAATTTCCTTCCCTGCTAGATATCATTCAGAACCATCTATATGCCGAAGAGAAAACCAGAGATTGTACCCCAAGATGCTACCCAAGGCAGTCAGTTCCCTCATTGGGTATACTCTATACAGAGTACCGAATCTCTGGGCCCATCCAAACAGGAATAGGAGGATGTCACTCAGTGGCCTTTCAAACAGAAACCAACCCCGAGTATAAGCGGACCTCCAACCTTCAAACACCGCCAAGGCTTCAGAATGTCGAAAACAGAGTTACCATATGCAAATTATCGCAGATTGCGATAAAACTTATCCTTCGTCGTTGCCTTTCACTGCTCTACTTGTGTTTCCATTGCCTCTCCCATCGAAATTCATCTTGGCCTGGAATTTCTCAGTTCGATTCTATGGCGATTTAATCACTATAATGGCAGTCAGTTTAACAGATAATTTATTCTTCGCTAATTTCATAAAAAAGCACATGAATATAAAAAGCATAAATTACAGCATTTAAATCGCTCCATTTTTTGTGCTCTGGCCTGAATGCTAAATTCATACTTTCCATCCTTTTTTTGGGCAATTAGAACCAAATTGTTCACACGCTTTGAAATCGCAGATGACGTTGCAGATTTACATGAAGCTGCAGAATTCAAAACAAGAACCGTCAAGAAAACAACCATTCAAGTGCCTGTCATCTTACCGAAAATTAAAAAGATCATTATATTCATTAATTTAATTTGATATTATGAGCAGGCGATAAGAAATGAGAATATTTTCATTTTGAGCGGCGAGTTTTATGTATTTTGTGCTAAATCTTGCTCGGAATATCTGGGAAATTGGTTTTGCATCTTCCAGAAATCACGGGTCCTCTTAGATTTTTGGGCATCGTATCAGAATATTTTTATTTTGAACAGCGAGTTTTATGCATTTTCTATAAATCTTGCTCCTATTTTCATTTTGAGCAGCAAGTTTTATGCATTTTCTATAAATCTTGCTCCGAATTTTTGGGAAATTGTTTTATTGACTCCTCTCAAATTTTGAAAAAATCTTTTGCTTTGTTCACAGTTTTGCTAATTTATATAGGAGAGATTCTTAATGTTGTGCAGGGACAGTAATTGATATAGTGTTGGTTTCACCAAACCATCAGAAATTGAGACTTTTGCAACTAATATTTAAACAAAGATAAATAACATTAAGTATAAATAAGTATTAATTTATGTCCAAAATTTCCCCATATATTTACTGGGCCCACAACTGTCCATAAATAGTATCTTAATACTTAAGAGTGCAAACCATATTGACCCAACTAGAAAACAGATAAAACCATAAATGCTTCCAAAATGGTCTATTCCAGAAGAACAAAGTAGCAGTCACTCCAACCCCCACTCATCAGAACTGAAACTTTGTATCCCAAATAAATATCCATACTTGCACTAATAAAAGGGAATGTATGTCAGCTGTGTTGTTCAACAACTAAACCCCCTATGTTCAATAAATGACACCCAACCCAATAACATTTAAACCCACTTTGTTCAATAAATGACACCCAAACCCAATAACTGCAATAATAAATGACACCTAACTCACTCTATTTCTCATTAAAAGAGATCAAAGCACATGGATAAACAAATAACAAATTCCCAACCATTAGATCACATCAAATTAAATCCAGACCACACATTCAAAATGAAGCCATTGCAATCCATGTCCATCCATGTCCACCAGTTAAATTCAAGTGCCAAAAACTATAAAAGAAGTTCAACCACTGTTGAAGTTGCATCTTATGCTTTCAAACTATTCAGCAAAGTTGAAGACAACATCAAAAAATAGTTGCCAGTATATCTAGGTTAGTTATATCAATTACAACACATTCTTCTTACAGTTCCGTTTTCATTTATCAGAGTTCTTACAGATTCAGTTTCACTTTCATGAAAATCAACACACAGCCTATAGTTCTATTTCACAGTTCACCTTCTTACAGATTCAGTTTCACTTTCATGAAAATAAACACACATCCTACAGTTCTATTTCACAATTCACCTATTTCTATTTATATGTTCAGACTTACAGACGTATTGATGTGCCCGGCAAGATTTTATTGAAAAGCATAATCAAATAACTACTACTTAAGAAGAGCCGACATATAACCAGGAGGATCAGAGGAAAACAGACTGTAAGGGAAATATTGTTAAGGAGCACCGAGATATAACCACAAGGATATGACAAAAATAGACAGTAACGAAAATACTGTTAAGGGGAACCGAGTTATAAGATGAAAACATACAGTAAGGAAAATACTGTTGTCCATTTAGATGAAAACATACAGTAAGGAAAACACACAGTAAGGAATATAGAGTACTTAGATTTCATAAAACAACATTAAAGACTTTGCAATAGGTCAATTTCTCCATGGAGAATTTATCTTTTCCTCTCTATACTCTTTTACTTCTCTTGGTTTGATGATCAACATATGCATGACCACATTTTATTAACTCCACCACCAGATCATAAAGTTCTTGAAAATAGTTACTGTTGTAGGTTACCTTAAAAGTTCCCCAACCCATCCAATGTATATTTCTTGAACGCGTTCTATATATTCGTTTTCTCAGATATGGAATTTTTTTTGTGATTTATATAATTGAAGGCGTTATTTGTTTAATCCAAGGATGTCAAAAACATCCTTATAGGACAAGATTTTACTTTAAACTTGATCTATCACCTAGAAACCAATGTTATGTGTGTCATGCAAATTATGGGTGTTGACTATCGTTTTGTTTTTGTGCTACATGGATCAAGTTTGTCTAACTTTGGATATTTTCGCTTTTTGGTCAGCGGCCTTCCTCTTTCCTTGGCTTTTTGTCCTCTTTATTCCTAACATTCTGCCCATCTTCTGAGGCAAAAGAAAGTTGTAATTTGCAATGAGAGACTACGAAGTAATGCAATTCGATTTTTTGGAAGTCAAATCTATGAAATATTATAATTGAGAAGATTTCTTGGAAATATGATCCAACTCTTTTATTATTTCAGTGACCCCATTATCGATCATTTTTTCTCTACATGATGAAAGCATGGATTCAAGGCTTTTTATGCACATAACTACCGATAACCAAAACATCACAAGTTGTGATTAATAGAGTAACTGAATGTGAAGGAACTTCTTCCTTGGCCATAGCCATGGTTCTAATGATGCTAGCATGTGCAATATCACTAGCAAATGATACGAGATAGAGTGAAACAAAATATATGTGCACATTTCTCTTGCTTATGCTTTGGCTAAAACACTGTGTAAATAGGTGAACAAAGGTCAATGGAGAGACTCAGAATGTAATAATCAAAATCGACTAAGCTAGAAACTCAAGATAATTTGGCTTTTGGTTGCCTATTTGGGTGTTACTAAAAATCTAAGTTTTATTCCATTTCCATCCATTTACATCACTGTAGTGGAAACGTAGGGATGTGGTCAAAGGACAGGTTTGGAGAAAGGGATGTTGAAGCATGAACTCTATTTGTAATCTTCGACTTCTGTAATAATACATATTCCAATGTCGGCCAATCACTTACTGAAAACAACAAAACAACAAAAAAACAACAAACAACAAAACAATATTTTAAGTAGTCAAACCGAACAAGAGCTCTGTTGGGAAATGCATAACAAAACCAATCATGGTATTTTAAGTGTAAAGAAAAGTTATCAAAACAACAATCACTGATAATTTTGAAGACATACAACAAAATGATTCTATATATTTGATTTTTCAAGGATATTAACATACATGTTGATAATTTCCTGTAATAAAGCAAAAGTATTTTTGCCTTGTATGAAAGCATAATTTACAAATATTCTGATGTCTAAATGCATGCAATAATTTTACAGGTTGTTGCATCTATGGAAAAAGGAAGTTATGCTGCTCGTACAAAGAGAAGTGGCAGGAGAGTGACAAGGGGTGTGCAACTGCGATGCACATCGTTTGATGAGGACATGACAACTGATGTCAATGTCAACAATGCACCAGGGAACATTGTTGAGGATGACCATGTGACGGCAACTGATGTTAACACACCATCATCCATAGAACCACCGTCAACAACAATCCAAGGGGCGAGTTCAACTAAAAATATTAGTGCTATAAGAGGATGGACAAAAGAAAAAATGTTAGTTGCAATTGACGACATAGAGTTTAATGGATACTCAATTCGGGCATCTACAAAAAAACATGGTATTCCTCCCTCATCAATACATTATTGGATAAATGGACTAACTCATATAAAACGTAGAGGGCCTCTTACAGTTATGACTGAGGAGGAGGAGGCCGAGGTGGTTGAGTGGTGTAAAGAGATGGCCCAATTGGGACATGGGCTAGAGTTGATACAACTGAAATCCACAGTTGCTAAAATCTGTCAAGGGAGGCCAAACCCATTCAAAGATGGGTTTCCTGGTAAATAATGGTGGTTTGTGTTTAAAAAAAGGTATCCAGAACTTGTATTTTGTACTTCCGAGGGCCTTGACAGAGACAGAGCATTAAATTTGCACCCTGCAGTTGTGCAAAAGTTCTATGACACACTTTCTAGTGCTTACGGTAAACATTCTTATGGAGCAGACCATATACGGAACTGTGATGAAACAGGTTTACAGGCAAGGAGGAATTGTGGCATGTGGGTAATTTCCAAGAGAGGGAGCCGAAATGTGCCAAAGATTTTGCCTAAGAGTAGGGAGTGGATAACTATTTTATGTTGTGTCAATGCAATTGGTACTTCAATCCCAGGATTTTATCTATTCAAAGGTAAAAAGCAACTAAAAAACTATATACAGAACTATGAACCAGGTGCATGCATGGCTGCACATCCCCATGCATGGATGACTAAAGAATTGTTTCTAAGTTGGCTTTTTCACTTTGCTACATCGGTACCAGGTGGCGTCTCGCCTAATAATAGACACCTATTGATATTAGATGGTCATGGGAGCCACATGGCTGTACAAACAATTGAGGAAGCAAACAATTTAGGCATCGACCTGTTGACTTTGCCCACTCATAACACTCATAGGCTGCAACCCCTTGATGTTAGTGTTTTTGGCCCTTTCAAGAACTATTTCAGGTCGGAGCGCGCTGCATGGATGGCAAAGAATCTAGGGGTTGAGGTGAAAAGGTTCGAGCTAGTAAAGCTTGCAAGTAAAGCTTTTAAAAGGGCTTTGACACCATCAAATATCAAGGCTGGCTTTAGGAGGACAGGAATCTGGCCACTCAACTATGATGCTCTTATGCATGATATTGGTTGTAGCCAAGTGTTTCATGTGGATGGTAAGGAAGAAGGGAATGCCCAAACAGATGTTGAAGTGCAAGAAGTAGATGACCAAGATGATATTGTAGCAGCTGGTAATATGATTTTCCTATCTCAAGGCCACTTATATGTTGAAGATGATGAAACTGTATTTGAAACACAATATAACCATGAAAAAATTCGCAGTAACATGGAGATCGTTCCACCAAATCAAGAACATGAACTCTTGTTGCTGATATTGTTAATGACATTGTTGAACATGCAGTTGACAATGACCAATTGACATTGCCAAGCCAAGTAACCCCACCTTCATGGCTAGAAGAAGCAATGATTGATATGGATGCACATAGTGTCTCAGCAACTAATGAAAAAAGCATGAACATGCCCTCACAACCAGCGGAATTGAACAGTGAAATTGTTCATTTTTTGTGGACAATAGATCAATGGAAGAAGATGAAGCACATAATGAGGCATAAAATGAAGATAATGATATAGTTCAATCAATTCCATCAGATACTGAAACGGAAGTACCAAGCAATGACATGCAGGTGGGATGGGTGGAGAAGACACTTGGCCGGTTCCTAAAGTTACCAATAGAGAGAGTATCAATGGAAAAAAAGCAAGGTGCACCGGGTAGTCTTCATCTGGGCCAAAGCTCACAGTTACTCACCTCAGAGGACTATATAAACCTGTTAGTTGAGTCTGAAAAAAAAAAAAAAGAAATTTGAAATGCAAGAATTAAAACAAAAAAAGAGGGATCTATTCAAGGAGAAGAAGGTAGCAAGGATTGTTGCAGCGCAACATCGAGCAGATGAAAGGATTGAAAGAGATAAAGTAAAGCCAGTTAAGGACCAAAAAAAACAAATGGCAAGACAGGAAAAGGAAAAAATAAAGGCACAACAAATGCTTGAAAAGGAACAAGGGATGATCAATATGGTTGACAATGATACAAGAGTAGCTGATGAAACTAGGATTATTTCAGACTCATTGGACTCCATTGCAGATAATACACCATTATTCCAAGATCTCATAAACATTCAAGTTCCTCACTATCAAACTGAGGGTTTACCCACTTGCCTTTTTCCTACCGGAGTTGGTGTCAATTCTATGTATGCTCATTACACACCTCCACTTAATGCAGGGGTCAGTAGTGCAAATGTGAGGTATGGGTACTCAATACCTCCATGGTTGGAAGTTGCAAACTAGAGTCAATCATATGGCAACAATCAACCATTTCCTAATCAACCCTTGACAGGTAGGCCAACCTACCTGGCTCAAGAAGGTAACTCGGGGAGTTTTGGCACTCAAGATTCTCAGGGCCATAAAGAATAGGCGTGTCATAAGTTTTTGGTTGTAACCACATTATGATGTGGATTTTGGATGGATTGTATCTTTTTCTTGTCACATAAACATTTTGGCTTACAACCTAGGTTGTTTTATTTCATAATGTGTGCGACATTGTAGCCAAAATTCATTTTATCTTGTTCATAGTGCTAAATGGAAATTTTCCCCTCTTGTGATAAGGTTGACGAATCAATAAGGTTAGTTATATATCTCTTCTGAAAGATTGATACCTTTTGTACTCAATTTCTCTATCAATCTAGATTCATTTTCGCTGTAATATTGTTTGTGTTCAATTCTACAGATCACCTTTGCTTTATTTCTCTGTTATTCATACGTTCTGCAATTTACAGTGTCCCCACCAAATTCCTCCCAAAATCAGATCAGGTTCGGTCTAAATGGTCACTGAATAGGGTAATTTCATTTACTATGTGCAAAAGGTAAGTGGAACTGACAGAAATCAGATGTTTAGGGCCTTATAGGTTTGGAAATTGGGAAGTATCCATTGTGAAGGAAAAAGTGACCGTGTTAACTTTAAGGCAACATGGAGTAGTTATGAACTTACACATTCAAGGCTTACCTGTCAAGAGAAGAAGTCAATATTAACTATACTACATAAGAGGCCAACTTAGGAAACTAGTGACAACCAGTTGAGATATAACCCCTTGTGTCAAGACTCAAGATAGCCCCCATTGTCATGTAAATACAGTGAGGGAATTAGGCTTTTCACAAAAAACTCACGGAGGAAACCCTGGGAATTAGGCTTTTCACAAGCCTCAGTTTTATCTTTTGTTTCGTTCTCACAGGGAATTTTTAATGAAATGAGGAGACGACAGGGTTGAAGGCAGCAATAGGCAGAAGGAGGAAGGGACAGTGGCAAGGAGATGGAGGAAGAAGAATGGTAGGGGCTGAAGCAGAGGGAAGGGAAGGGCAACGCAGTTGCTTTATTTTTCACACATGCCTAACAAGTAGCAAGATCATATCCCTTGAATTCTGTGTCATTAAAGACAACATGGTCCACTGAAATGTAACAGTCCTTGTTGCCCATCATCCAAAATCCCATCAATAGTGAGCATACACGGCTGGCGCAAGCCTATGAGACTATCAATTACAAAGGCCTGAACCTACCATCTAAAGTAGGATATGAACAAATTATTGGCTTCTATAGAAGTAACAGGGCCATAATCTTGAGCAGAATACCAATTTCTACTATTGAAGCCAAAATGGGCACCTGAAATTTAACAGTCCACGGAATACTCATTATCTGAATCCATATCAATGTCGCTCAGACAACCAAAACAATCCCATGGCGCCATTGATTTAAACGTCCTGAATCTAAGCTAAGAATTGCACAAATTCTCGAGATGATTAGCCCTATACAGTTAACCTAGAATTAGTTTTTCTCCCATTTGTCCTTTTCAAACCATTTGCCTAGCACAATCTAGGACAGAGACCAATATTAAATCACAAAATGGAAAATCATGGCGCTACCAAGATTATATCGATGTGAAAAAGTAATCAAGGTAACAAAATAATTGTACAATCCCTAAGTTGTAGTAGACCCTCTTTTCGATGGAAACATCATATGCCCTAGTGAAAACATTACTGCATGATATAGATGGATTTGGGTATGAGCCATGTCTGAGGAAAAATACATAAAATTCATCTAATCTGAGTACTATACAGAGCAAGATTAAACAAACGTTGATTTTCCTTTTCACCACATCATCTAGTAATATTGAAAATTTTAATTTTGTAGAGAATATGAAAAAATAATGCATGCACAAGGCACAGGCAACAGACTGAATATAATTGAAGATCAACCCAAAAAAAACTTAGCTGCAGACAAATATAGTTTGATTCACATTAAATCAATACCCTGATATAATATAGGTCGCCTTTCTAGCTAGAATAAACAAATTACAAACCAGATATGAACGGAGGAAACCCACTTGTCTTCTTCTGTTGCGCAGTAGAACTCGCTCGTCGCGACAGAAGCGTACCACAGGGGACTAGGGGAGGTCGCTGTGCAACAGAAGAAGGGATGTTGCGTACCATAGGGGACTAGGGGAAGGAAAGTTGCTGCAGGCAGTGGAGAAGAGGAGGTAAGCCGCTGAAAAGAGGAGTAACAAAAACCCTAAACCCTTAAAAATTTTAGATTTTTGCCTAAAACCTTAAACCCTGCAAAACCCCTGATGGGAAACCTGCAAAACCCTAAACCCCTAACTTGCAAAACCCTAAACCCTCAAAACCTGCCATGCAAAGTTAACAAAAATTCTAATAAGGTGTTTTGTGTTGAAAAACACATCAAAAATGGCTAGTAGGATTGAAATCCTACCGGATAGAAGCCATTTCCAAGTCCAGAGCTCGCCACACCTTTGCCAGACCTTCTCCGAAGCTCGCCACACCTACAACATGTTGGAAATTAGCAATTGGAAACAAAAAAACCAAACAAAAAACACAAAAACCTGCAATTACCTGTAAATGCAACCTTCGACCTCGAACTAGCTGAAACGGCTGTTGGTTCCTCCCCAAACAAAAAATAGCGTGAATTAAACCACCACCAAGAAAACGCTAAACCACCGGCGATCCAGAATAACCAACAATTGTAGGAGGAAAACCACAATAAAGACAGAAACCCTGTTCCAACCATGGACGTGTATCGACAAACAATGGTAGACATTAGCTCAACCATGGCGGATGAAGCGTGTAGGTACTGGAGCCGTCTCGCGCCATCGTTGGCGGAGGGCTTCACCTAACAACCAGACCTGAATAGAAAAACAAGAGGGAAACAACACATTGCAGAAATGAGGCAGAAACAACCCTTGAGACGATGCGGAAGCGTGTTTTGAAAGCTTGATATGGTGCCCAACACGTGGCAGTCCACGACGGACATCTGTCGTATGACTCCCCATACATTTCGTGTGACTGTAGGCGAGGTGGAGGGGAGGGTGCACAAGTAATGTCCCTCCCCTATATACAAGGAGTAAACAAAACTTATCACTTTAGGGTTTCAAATAAGCTGAAAAAAAACTACCAAGGCATTTTTCATAAATAAATAATAAATAAGGAAACGACGTTGTATATGAGGCACGATGCAGCCCAACTTTGTTTTTCTCCAATCATTTTATTTTGATGTCTTTTTTAAGGTCCTTTTAAAATTAGCTAGATAGTTTTTTATTAATAAGTTATTTTTACATTAGCTAAAATTTTAAGAATAAATTTCAAATAAAAATGAATTTTGTACTTTGTAAATAGTTTTTGATAAAAAGTATAGATTTAACAATTTAAAATTATTATTGCTTTTATTTTTATATGTCAATATGGCTGTCTTTTTGGACTTTTTTGGGTTATTTTAAAATTAGTTAGATAACTTTTTTAACAATTTAAAA
>APFE030380641.1:22107-43052 GCA_000404065.3 Pinus taeda | reverse complement strand
CAATGGGATTGTGGCATTTCATTAGATTATATCAAGTATGAAAGTATGTGATTAGCATTTAATCAAGAGCACCAAGCCCTATATGTACCCTAGTGTTGGTGGTGTTAATTGTTGAACTCCTTTGTCACGCCCTTAGCAAAAAATTACCTATCAATCAAGTCAAAATCATCGACCAAGCATGTTAAGCTTTTTCTACCATAACTTAAGTCTTGAATTAGGTAGTTTGATCAAAATTGGGAAATGTTGACTAATATGCCTAGACAATCAAGGTAGAGGCAAAGGCTAGACAAGAGGAGAAGAATCTAGATTCTAGATTGTTGATGCATCTAAATGGTTGATGCTCGAATAGTTAATCATTAATGTACAATGGATCTTATATCTATCTTGATTTATGCAAAAATATGCATGTTTTCATGTCTTCTACAATTAATTTGGTATTTGGGATGTTTGTTTTGAGTATAAATGCAAAAAAATATAAATATATATATATATATAGCAGACGCTTCCGCGGACGCTTCGCTTCCTAGATTTTTGGAAAATGACGCTTCGGCGTCCCCGCTTCCAAAAAATGCTTCCGCTTCGCTCCCACTTCGTGCAACATTGGGTTAGAGCCTCATTTGGAAAGCAATAATAGAAGGAAAGTTAGAACCTTATTTTGGGTATTCTATTTGGCATTTCATTTCAAAATTGAGGAGTTTGCTTGTGTTGCTTAGCCAAGTCAACCAATGTTGTTTAGCACAAGGAATTTCCAAGCAGAAATCACACCCTCATTTCAGAGAACTTTGAGTGTCTCCCTAGTGAGGTAATTTGGGGAGTCCAGTTCAGGATTTCCACAGAGCTTCATTGCAGGTATTCACTCAATTTGTCACTCCTTGGGCATAGAGGAAGTTCGAGTTGATCATTGGGGGATCAACTATTGTGGGTTGGGGTTCTGACTATTTTGCAGGTGATTTTCCCTATGGATGCCACTGATTTTGTAGAGGATTTTCAAGGCAGAGATTAGCATAATTTGTGGGCCGCAATTTCCTTTTGGGGTTGTATTGGGGTTTACTGGTTATTCTCTGCGCAGGGGTTAAGCATCAGTGTTTTCCCGAGTATTGGAGCTAATTTTGGCTAGTAGTTTCAAGAAGGAATTTTGCTGGGATTTGGAGGAGTTTCCTTTTGGGGAAATTGTGCATTCTTGCAGCAGTTCGATTTTTGTAGCTCACTAACACATTGTGAACATGCTGATTTTGGGGTTTTAGTGACTGGTGGATTCAGCTTGATATTTTTATGGGGTTTTCTGGGTTTTATGAGGGGGGTCCATGGGTAAAATTTTAGAATCTTCCAGGTGATATTCGGGCTTGAAATCATCATTCTTATAGCAAGGTGAATTGTTGGTTTAGCTAGGATTTTTGCACTATTTTGGGCATCTGATTCAGCGGTAATTAGCTCAAAATATTTATGGGATTTATTGGTTGGGGTGTGAGGAGTCTCTCTCTAATTTTTTACAAATTTTGGAGCAATTTTGAGGGTTCATTTCACAGTTTGCCTTCAACAGTAGCAGGAATTTTTGGGCAGTGCGTTTGGATAGATTGAGTCATTTCAGTTGGAAATTTCACTTAGTTTTTCACCTGGGTATTGTATGTTTGTAGTAGCAAGCCCATGTTCTATCTTGTTCCAACTTTAAAATCAATAAATTGGCTCATTTTTATGGTTTCTATTCTATGGCTCTCTGGCCTATTTCTATTTGTGTAAATTTGTGCCTACATGTGTGAAAATTCTTAGCTACAATTTATTGCTTGTCTTGATATTCATTGTATTTTCTAGTTTGGAACATTACAACACACCCAAGGAGCCAACGAGACAAGCTACCTCTCTCGCTTGGGTCGTTGGTGGCCACCTAACACATACTCATGATTGGAGGTGGAACCATATTGTGGTTGCGAAGGAAGAGATGAGATTCATTAAATATTTTGTCATGCTGATATAAATTTCAATATGCATTTATTGCAAACATTAAAGAGTGCTTATACTAATTTTTCATTTTCCTATCATCTGATAATTAATGCAAAAATTATGGAAGCATTCAACACTTTTGATACACTATTTTTTGGCCAATCTGATCCCAGAAAAACCCCACAACCTCTTGGGAAAACCGGTTTTCAAAGGATGATTTTATTGCTTGAGAAATTTATAATAAGTACATAAAACAAACACAGTGCTTATCTCTCTTTTCTGTTGAGCATTAAATGCTATTTTCTAGAAATTTGTGCCCACTAAAATTTTCAGATTTCCACAAAATTACAAGCCCGGAATTTCTGCATTTTTTTACAACTCAGCGCCTCAAATTTTGCCTTAAAATTTGTGCAAACCATGCCTCGATTTATGTGCTTAAGGTGCCTTGAATTCTGCACTTAAGGGGTGAATGTTTGCCTCAATTTTTGTGCTTGATAGCAGCTGAACTATGCCTTAATTTTTGCATTGCCTATAGCAGTTGTCCGGAAAGTTGTGCCTCAAATTTTGGGCCTAACAACTGTTGTAATATCCTCAAAAAATGTGCCTGAGAAACCCTTGAAAATTGTGTTATTGTTCCTTGAAAACCGTGCCTGAGCTCCTCGAAAATTGTGGTGTTGTTTCCTCCTCAATTTTCCTGCATGTTGACAGTTCTCCTCCTTAGGATTCGAGCTCCTCTTCTCTAGCTATAATTTCTGTCCTCCTTCATGAAATTTCTCTTCTCCTCTCTTGTCTTCATGCTTTCTCTCTCAAGTGTGAAGTGAAGAATGAGCCTCCCTTTTCCTCTTTTGTCTCATTGTTAAAGATTGAATCCCTAAACCTAAGATCCAATTGTTGAGATTTCATCCTCAAATCTCAAGATATGTGGTTGAGATCAATTCTCCCAAATAACCATCATCATACATTGGCCTCATCACTTAAAAGTCTCCTAGTACCTTTTTTCTAAGTTGTGTACCTTTTCTATTTTTTCTCGTAAAGTGATTTTTCACCTTACTTTAATATTAGAAAAGTACACTTAGTACTTTACATATAAAGTCATTTTATAAAGTACAAGTGATATTAATATTAGAAAAAATACATGTTACAACAGTTCCAAGTACATTTTCCACCTATAACATTAATATAGCTCATAAATATCATTGAGACAAAAATAATTCACGTTCTTACTAAGCTAAAAAGAATAAAAGTCTAGTAACACCTCTTTTTGATACTATTTTCAACACAATCTACATTTACCACCTCACTCACCCTTAGTATTTCCCTTTCAAATATAAAAAATTAAATAGCACATATTTTTCATTTTATTAATAATTTTAGGAAAAGCATATGACAATCTTTATCAAAATAATTTAACTAATAAAATTTCGACAAAGTTATTCATTATATATATATTTTCAATCTACTTTGTAATTAGCTTAAAATATTATAAATATGGGAGGTGTTTTTTAAAATCAAAATAAGATTTAATTTTTTATTAATTAAATAATAGAGTTATTCATATATATTTTCAACTACTTTATTAGCTTAGAAATATTAAAATAGGAGGGTTTTTTAAAATCAAACCCAAATTATTTTTTTGAAATTTATTTTGTTTTATTATTGAATGATTATTTATTTTTTTATTAATTAAATAAAATAAGTAAAAATAATTATTTTTTATTCAAATTCAAGTTTCACTTTAGATATTTGTTAAATCATCATTTGATAGTTAAGTGTTTTAAGTATAATTTATTATACAGAAATATTGTAATGATTAATAAACAAACATATATATATTAAAAATATTGTAATGATTTAATAAACAAACATATATATATAATATTAAATTTATCTTAAATTGTATTTTTAATACATAAATTATATAGATTTTTTTAAATTGAATTTTAAAACTAATTTATATTGTTATTTGATTTTTTTTTTTATATAATTATGCATATAACATATGTGTCAGAATAACCCCCATATTACATATGATTGATATCAAAACACAGGGCATGTAGGCCCCTTAAAAAAACCTCGTAGGGAACACGAAAATAGCCCAAGTAACGGGCAACCATTTATCAATCTAGCAACATCGAAAGATACTCTGGCCGAAAAGATAACGCGCTAGGAGATACTCTGACCAACGAGATAAGCAACATCGAAAGATACTCTAACCAACAAGAACATAACATTGTCAGAAGATACTTTGACCCATAATAAAAGCCTATAAATGATCTTACATGCTTGAAAAAAAAACCAGACACGCAGGCTTGTAGGAAAAACCCCATTACAATGCAAGTTAAAAAACCCCAACAAAGAAACATAAAGAAAAAAAAGCTTGAAGGCCCGCCATCAAAACCCCAAAGGAACAAATTATTAAGCGAAAAGAATGGCAACATCTCCGAGAACATCCCCAAAACATTGACCAGCGAAAAATAACACCCCCTACTGTGAAGTAGAAAATTGCGAAGCAAAAACAGGGTTGTTGGGCACAAGGAAAACCATGGCCACCTCATCACTAGTGACACCAGAAGCACCAATAGGAGGGACCATACGAATGGCAAGAGTAACTAGACTACTACTAACCTCAAACAAAGTAGCATAAGAGAAACTATCGACGTCCAAAAGCGCACCATCCACCACTGAGTGAACCTTGAAAATGCACCATTTAGACACCTACAAAAAAACTTCGCAGCGAGAGGGCAAGGGGAAGCACGAAAAAACAAGCGCGAGGGGAATTAAGGTTCACCGCCTCTTCCCTAGGCCCAATATCCATCCATCGACATACCCCGAACAAATCAACAGAAGAGAAAAACTTAGGGACCAAAAATGTTCCCTCCACCTCAAAGTGAACCTCATAACCTCACCACGGAGTCACTTGTGGAAATACGTCGTGGCAGGAGAGAAAGTGGATGCACAATAGGGGCGAGGGCAACCAGGGTTCAACACCTCGTCCTACCCCTTCCCCTAATATATATATATATAATATATATATGTATGTGTGTGTGAATCTATTAAATATTACAGTAAATCAAATTTATTATGTAATTAAAATAATATTAAAATATAGAATTATATAATTTGATTGAAATCTATTAGTATTTACAGTGAATCAATTATTAGTGTGTATTTTATAATCATTTAAAAATTGATATAAAATATAAAATAACAAAATGATTTAGGTTAAAATTAAATGACTATTAAACTAACCTAAAAATAAATTAAATATATATATTATATATAACAAACACAATATTAATAAAATTATTAAATAAAATACTACTAATGATCCACATAACTAAATGCACTATAGATTTTTTAATTTTAATATTTAAATCTATTTTTATAATAAAAGATAAATTCAATATTAAAATTATAATCGCCCAAAATGAATTTATACATAATTTTATAATACCCAGATATTATAATATAAGCCATTAAATAGAGAGTTTAAATCCGATTCTGCAATGAATGGTTAGGTTTATACATAATTTTAGAATATTCCGAAATTATAAAATATTAGACACAGAGTTTAAATTCGTTTCTGCAAAGAGTGGTGCCAATTAAAATATGATTATAAATTTGGGAAAAATTGACTGCCACCTAGTCTCGGTAAACGCACTGCCATATAGACTGCAATCTACGCTTGATAATCGCGCTACCCTTGCCAATTGTTCTTGGCCATAGTTCCTATTTTCTATATAAGCATCCAACGATTTCTAGGTATAATTCCTGTTATGTCCGTCTCTATGTCAACCCCGCATCTTCATCGCTTCCAACTTTAGCTGCCTCTGCAAATTTCCACTTCTCCTCCGTCAGTGCTTGTTCTCGCGGGCGAGCGCATGCAGATGGGTTCACTGGTCTTTCCCATCGCACATCTTTGCCCACCGGGTAACAGCCCCAACACCGCTGCCGCCTTCTGCTGAAGCTCCTGGTCGTCCACAGTTTATCTTTGATGCGATTGAGGTTTTGTGGTTTCGGTTTAATTCTTTTAACATTAAATCGTGAAGATCTAAATGAAAGAAAGACCATGAAAATGTATAAGTTTATTAAGTAGGTTTTTTTTGGCCGATAATTATATCAAAATTTATTTACCTATAAAAAATAATTATTCTTAATATTTTTTAATTTCATATATTTATCCATAAATATATAAGAAATATTATATATATTTTACATGGTTAAAATTTAAAAAATTATAAAATTAATTAAACTATAATTTTATTTTAAACCATCTGTTTTTAATTCTAGATCTATGAACACTAGAGAACAATCAAATTTCTTTTCACTCTAAATAAGTAGATCAAGAGATGGAACTAAGTAAATAAAATATGTGAATGCAAGAAGATGGGTTACACTTTTGATATATAGCTTGAGTGGGTCGGCCTAATAGTTAAGAGCAGGGGTTTCCTCCTAAAAAGTCACACGTTCAAAACCAAAAAGAGTAGTATATATATACCTTCGTTTATTCTTATTAATTATAAAAAGAATGAATACTTATTTTTATTAATTATAAAACAAATGAATACATGATTTAATTATATATATTTATATACATATAGATAAGCTTTGTTACAATACTATTAATCAATATCATAACTTATCCATATCTCATATCAAAAAACAATAATTTATTTTATATGGCATTAATTAATTTAATTTAAAAAATAAGAAAAAAATATATTACTTCAAACATTAAATTGATTTATGTAAAATATATCAATTATGAATTTATGTAAATATTCTATATATTCATTTATTTATCTTAATTTTACTGATTAATTAAATTATAATTAAAAATTAAAAAAACAACACATATAAAAATATGATTACTTTCAATATTTAATAAATTAAAATTTAATATAAATCTAACTAATTAATAATCCAATATTAAAGTTAAAAAATATTAATTTGTATTATTATATATAATACACTTAATTTGTATTTTATATATATATATATATATATATATATATATATATAATATTTAATTTTTATTTTAAATATTTTAATTTTGAATGATTTTTTTTATGTGGTAAAACAAATTTAAACTACATTTCATTCCCATAATGTCAAATGCACTTCTTCCATTCATATAATAATTGCATAACAAATATATTATATGAACAGAAATTTCAACATTTTAGATAATATTATTATTATTGGAATTTTAAGATTCATACTAAATTACATTTTAATTTTTTCTTTTTATAAATAAGAAATAAGAATGGAAAATAGTTATTATATTAGAAGACATTAAAATAAAATTTAATTTAGATATATGATTTATATAAGTAAGTTAAAACCAACTACCATATATAAAATATTAAAGTTTTTGAACAAAATGCTACAATATTTATAGCATTCTACTTTGTATTAGTTAATATTAACCTAACAAAAACCAAAGTTTACAAAGCATTCACTCATTTTGCCCACATACCTTTTTTTCATTGCCATCAAAATCCACATTGATTTAACCTTGACCCCAAATTACACATGTGATGAGTCTTGGAGTTGTTTGATATGAGAACATGGAGACATTTCTTCTTGGGGTTAGATTGATACAACTCATAAATCCACTTGGAAATTTGACTTAACTTTGCATCTGAGGAAAGAAATCGTGAATACCCAAAACAATCACCTTCTAAATTCTCATATTCACAATTTGCCTCAAACCCTAATATAAGGCACAGAGTTCAACAACGTTGTTGTTATTAGGATTTGGTTGTCGTTTCAAACCAACTAATGTGGTTCATCCTCAAGACAAGGTGAGAAATCAATTGATCTGTAGGAATAAATAGCATGGATGCATCATTGCCGAGAGTTAGCCATTAAAAATTAGTCTTTGGTAAATTAGTTTCTTGCCCTTAAGTCCCTAAGGGACAACCCTGATATTATCGTCTTTAGAGCTGACAAAGGTGGAGTCGTAGTCATTCTTGATAAGTTTGACTATGTCTGCAAAATGATAGACCACCTTTCTAATAGTGAGAGTTACATCAAGCATAAGAAGAATCCCATCAAGTCCATTTCTAAGGAAGTAGCAATTGTTATTAAATTGAATCTATCTCTTAATCCTCTTTCCCGAAAGCTCATCGAGAACAATCCCCTTACCCCTAGAATTTATGGCATTTCGAAGATTCATAAATCTGGGGCTCCCTTTGTAGAAATTCTCACTGTAGATCACCTGATAATGCAATATACTAAAGCAAAATATTTGATCTACTTCTACAAACAAACTTGTGGAAGCTTAATTGATTATGAGCAAGATCAATCAGAACACATATAACAGAGAAGAAATCATACACATGAAACATAGAAGAATACTCTAGGAAAAGCCTCAACTAAAAACCTCGATCTCTATATTATCATACAAGTGGAAATATGTCTGGGTTACACAAAGCTTTAGCTCACAAGCTATCTAGCTCTCAGTACAATCCCTTTGCTGCTCATAAACAGTCGAAGGCTTCTCCCAAACCTTCTCCTCTGCCCTTTAAGCCTCCTATTTCCTTGCGCAGTTTATCTTGGAGTCCAATGTTGCCACCTGTGTGAATTCACCTCTCACACAACTCACCAAACTCAGAAGTAACGACGCAATCCTGAAGGAGATAATTCCTTCTGCATGGATGAGCTTCCTATATAGGAAAAATCCTCCAATTGATAGTACATTGTGCCATCCTCTGATCTCAACTGGGTCTCTGATTAAACTGACATGCATGAGTTATTTATGAGAGAATATTCAGTTATCTGAAGTGCAGTAGTTACATGCATGCATGCATTAACTAACTGAACTCACAACCAGTTCCACAAACTATTGGAATTAATCTAACTGGACTTAACTCAATTAACTAAGCTAACTAATTACAACTCATCGTGATCTCCTTAATCAAGGGATAACTTCCTCAATCAAAGGGGAAACTGTTGCATGTATTCACATAGACTTCATGTTTGATTTTCTACAACTAATTAGCTCAAGATGAATTAATTAATTATTTTACAAACAACTGCTAAGATCAAATTCGAATTTTTAATTCTCAATTTTAGTTTAGGGACTAACTAAAATTGGAATGTATCCTGAAATGCTATTTATAGCAATGTTATTTTTAGCATTTCTTGTTGTTATTTTCAACACTCCCTCTCAACAAGAAAGGCATTCAACTCGAACCTGATCATGAATCTTTGGAATGTTCTGCATGTAACACTTCTCTCAAGTGTTGTTGCTCCAGCAACTCTAGAAATGCAAAAAATATCCAACCTGAATCATAATGATGCCTCTGTCATCAAAGTCTCTGACTGCTATTGCCTCTGCCGACTAAAAACTCTGCACTTCTGTGCTCTTCAATATCTGACTGCTCTAGCCTCTGTCACTTTGATCTCTAACTGCATCAATCACACTAATTCCTCTTACTACATTTGTGTTTTTGTTGGTCCTATCTCCCAGCATTGCATCCGCACTGCACCTCCTCTCATCATGTCACGTCGTGCTGCCCACTGCTGCACTGCAACTCAGTTACTGAGAAGTAAGTAACTAATCTCCCAACTGACCTCCCTGTTGAGCTAGAAACACCCTCTGATGCCGAAGCTCCCTCTGCCGCTGAAAAGTGCTCCCTCTCTGATCTCTTCCCTGCTGCAACAACTCCCTGCATCTCGCACCATTGCACACCTCTCTGTGCCATCCTACACTAGTGCAACACTCCTGTGCCTCTTGCATTGTTGTAGCATGTTAACTCTGCATTGTCTTGGGACTCCTGCACTGTAGCTCTCTCTGCCACTCCATCCGCATCCGTCTCTACCCACTCAGTCAGTCCTGCTACTCCTTGTCTGGGCTTCCGTAGCAAGGTCTAATCAAAGAGGCTGAGTACCTCAAGGATCCTGCCCCTACTTCAACCTTCTTAAGACTATAACTTCACATCGCCCCACCTCACACTTGGAGGTATGGCTGCATGTGATCCCTTTTCCCACTTGGCTCGAAATTTCCCCCACTGGAGGTCTCTGCATGAATGGATGCCTCCACTCGGTCTCCTCTCAGCTTCTCCAGTTGTGGTTGCTTCACAACCTCCTGAAGTTGTTTCACCAATTGTGGCTCCTCCATAATTGTCTGAAACTTCTTCTAGTGCTGCATATTGAGAGGTAATGTACTCTCCCTCTCAACCACCAAGTATCTAACCTTTGCCTTGCTCCTCAAGGCTTTGCATGCATCTTGTACCTCAAGTGCATACAGGTTCTTGGCTAGCACACCAATCTATTTCATCTTTCCCGTCGTCATGAAATTTTCTGGAAAAATAGTTGATTTTAAATCAACAATATCTCCCTCATTTTAACTCTGATTCAACCGATTGTTTTTTTTTTAATTTGGGTATTTTTTCGCAAAGAATCTAGATATGTTATTTGTTTCTGAAAATTTTGCACAAAAATTTTCAGATCTGCTCTGCAAACTCACAACCCCATTTTTTTAATTTCGATTTATCTTCTTCGTATACCGTTCACAGCTCTAATCACCTTTGCTCTGAAACCATGTAGAAATTTCTCTATAGATCAGCTAGCTCTGATACCATGTAGAATTTCCCATTGTAGATCACCAGATAATGCAATATACTAAAGCAAAATACTAGATCTACTTCTACAATCAAACTTTGCGGAAGCTTAATCAATTTGAGCTAGATCAATCAGAACACATATAATAGAGAAAAAGAAATCATACAAATGAAACATATAAGAATACTCTGGGAAAAGCCTCAGCTAAAAACCTCGATCTTTGTATTATCATACAAGTGGAAATATGTCTGGATTACGCAAAGCTTTAGCTCACAAGCTATCCAGCTCTCAGTACAATCCCTCTGCCGCTCATAAACAGTCAAAGGCTTCTCACAAACCTTTTCCTCTGCCCTCCAAGCCTCCTATTTCCTTGCGCAGTTTCTCCTGGGGTTTAATGCTGCCACCTGTGTGAATTCACGGTCATACAACTCACCAAACTCTAAAGTAACTACGAAATCCTGAAGCAGATAATTCCTTCTGAATGGATGAATTTCCTATATAGGAAAAATCCTTCAACTGATAGTACATTGTCCCATCCTCTGATCTCAACTGGGTCTCTGACTAAACTGACATGCATGAGTTATTTATGAGAGAATATTCAGTTATCTGAAGTGCAGTAGTTACATGCATGCATGCATTAACTAACTGAACTCACAATTAGTTCCACAAACTGTTGGAACTAATCTAACTAGACTTAACTCAGTTAACTGAGCTAACTAATTACAACTCAAAGTACAACTCATCCTGATCTCCTTAATCAAGGGATAACTTCATCAATCAAATGGGAAACTGTTGCATGTCTTAACATAGACTTCATGTTTGATTTTCTACAACTAATTAACTCAAGATAAATTAATTAATTATTTTACAAACAACTGCTAAGATCAAATTCGAATTTTAATTCTCAATTTTAGTTTAGGGACTAACTAAAATTGGAATGTATCCTGAAATGTTTTTTATAACAATGCTATTTTTAACATTTCTTGTTGCTATTTTCAACACCCTTAAGAACTATTGTTAACACAATAGGTGGACCTGCATATCTTCTTGCTAAGTTCTTAGCTCAAAAGCTTAAACCTCTTGTTGGTCGCATTGATTTTTTTATTAAAGACTTCGCTTCCTTTGTTCAAGAGTGGAGACTTATGGTTAGTTTTAACGTTGTATCCTTATACACCAAAATCCCCATCCAAGAGGCCATTGATATCTTAAATCGCATCACTGACAAAGACATTGCCAAGTTAATTGGCCTCTGCCTCACCTCAAATTTCTTTAGTTCCCAAGGTGAGTTCGATGAGCAAACATGCGGTGTTGCGATGGGTTCCCCTCTTTCCCCTATCGTCGCTAACTTGTTTATGGAAGATTTTGAAACGAAGGCCTTAGCCACAACTCAATTTTGCCCTAGTGGAGACTTATGGTTAGTTTTAACGTTGTATCCTTATACACCAAAATCCCCATCCAAGAGGCCATTGATATCTTAAATCGCATCACTGACAAAGACATTGCCAAGTTAATTGGCCTCTGCCTCACCTCAAATTTCTTTAGTTCCCAAGGTGAGTTCGATGAGCAAACATGCGGTGTTGCGATGGGTTCCCCTCTTTCCTCTATCGTCGCTAACTTGTTTATGGAAGATTTTGAAACGAAGGCCTTAGCCACAACTCAATTTTGCCCTAAAAAGTGGAAGAGGTTTGTTGATGATACTTGTGTCATCAGGGCTCATGGTCGTGAGAAGTTGGATTTGTTTCTTAACCACCTTAATTCTCAATCAGAGTCCATCAAGTTCACGATGGAAGTTGAGGTGAATGGTTGCCTTCCCTTTCTAGACATTCTCCTTTCGAGGATAGATGATGGTTATGTTTGTTACCATGTTTTTCGTAAGAAAACTCACACGGAACAATATCTCCATGCTAGTTCTCATCATTTTCCGGCTCAGGAATTTGGTGTTCTTAGCACTCTTGCTGCATGTGCTCTAAGAATCTCTGATGATAGCCACCTTGAATGGGAGAAATATCATCTTCTTGAGGTTTTTAAAAATAATGGGTATAGCAGATCTTAAAGCCTCAAGGCCTTTCATAGGGCTTGCAAAGTGCCAAGAGTTAAACCTGTTCGCGTTGATCCTATCTCTAAGGTTCATCTCTCGTATATCCAAGGAACCACGGACATGATTGCCCATATCCTAATGTCTCTTCTTCGTTCAAGCCCCTCAATACAAAAAAAAAATCTCTTAGATATGTTAAAGACCCTATTGACCCTAAGGACATGAAGGGGGTCTACCTTGTTCCTTGCTCCCGTGGTATTCCCTATATTGGAGAAACATGTAGGTCTATTAAACAGAGAATCCATGAGCATGTTGCAGATATTAGACACAATCGCTCCCGCTCATCAAACCTAGCAAAACATGCAGAATGTCTGCATTGAACAATCCAAAGTCATTGCTAGGATTGATCACTTGCACCACATGAAGCTTAGAGAAGCAATTGAGGTTGAGAGGCATGCCAGAAATCTTAATAGAGATGATGGTTGGAAATTGAGTAAGAGCTGGATTCCAACTCTCTCTTCATGATTCTTCTTCCATTTCTTCTCCTTTTTTCTTCTTTCTCCTCTTTTCTATCTTACTCTTATAATTTTTTTAATTTTTTTCATCATTTATAAGCCCCTATTTTTTCTTATTAAGATTCCTTAATTTTGTTTGTTTATCATATTAATTTTTAGCAATTATTCTTATTTCTTTAGCATCCTTCTTTTAAATTATTTATAGTATTTTTTAACCTTTTGGGTATTAATTAATATTTTGTTTCCCCTCTTGACCATTCATCATTCTGAATATATATAATTGTTAAGTCCTTCACTACCATTTATTTTTTATAATATTATTAAATTAGTTAATATAACTAAAGTATGTATTCTCCTTTATATTAACCTCTCTTTTCATTTAATATATTATGATAGACTATTGATATTTATAGCACCAATTCTTAACCTATAACTCTAGTTTTGTATTAGTCAACATAGCTATATTTTTATTCAATGGGAATAGGTCAACCTCTAACAAATAATACTATATAAATTAATAATATCAATAAATAATTATTAAATTTATTGAAATAAAATATTTTATATTTATTTATTCTTAAGAGCTAGTTTTTAACTAAATATATAATATTTTAATAGACGACTTCTTACTAATCTTTATATAATATTTTACTTACCTTATTAACTAATTTACCAGCTTATTGATTTCTCACCTTCTCTTGAGGATGAACCATATTAGTTGGTTAGAAATGTCTATATTATGGATCACAAAAGTCTTAGATCTAACAACGTTGTTGTTGTTGGAAGTGTGACATAAACCCCAAACATACCTATTTGTTATTGTTGTTGAACTTGTGACCTAAACCCAAGAATAAACCCCAAACATACCTATTTATTGTTATTGGAAGTGTGACCTAAACCCCAAACATGCCTATTTTCTTCTTCATTCTCAAGACAAAAAATGAACTCAATCCCCTTTCATGAAACCCCTAACTACAATTTAAATTTTTTATTTTTTTTCATGCTTTTTCTTGATTTTTGGGTAAAAATGAAACCGCTTCTCTTCCTGCTCCACCTAATTACACTTTAATTTTTTTATGTTACAGTTTTTTTTTCTTATGTTTTTCTTGAAGTTTTTTTTTATGTTTTTCTTGAAGTGAATGAAACCGCTCCCCGTCCTGCCACCCCTAATTGCAGCTTAAATTTTTTAAGATCTGAAAAAATATATAAATAAAAAATATAAATCTAGAAGTTATACTGTTTCGGAAGTAGAATTATACTGCTGTTATCTTGAAATAGAGTTATAATGCTGTTATCTACTGCATAAGCTAACGCATTCGATTGAACGAGCATGGTAAGCTCACCTCTATAAATAGCGGCCTTACCCTGAAAATTTCTTACAGTTAATATAATGGCCTTACAGTGGACATTTCTAACACTTCTGTCATGGCCTAATATATATTCTATAAGCTACGAGCTATGGAATTAATTTCATTATTTAGTAAAACATTTCTAACAACATGCATTTGCGTGTGCTACCTTTCAAAATTTCTTCCAGCCCTTGCTAGCCAAAGACATAAATGCAATATTTTGATCTGGTTGCTTATGTTCCTCTTTTAACACCTTTTGGTAAACACAACTATTATGCAACAGGTTCTATTTCCATAAACATTAAACTCGGGATGGGACAAGGACTGGAACTGCGATGCTATGAGTTCGAGTTTCAAGAAGATGAATGCAGGCCATATGTTGACCTCAATTTGCCTCCTTAAAACTTGTATGAAAAATAACACTAGACCAGCAACCAAAACGAAAGTCGAGATATGAAAATCCGTATTCCTATATTCATGCGCTGGATGGCCAAGAAAATTGTCTTTCCATGAGGAAAACAGTACAAAATTCACATGGAAAAGAGAAACCGATGGATCCGTTACTAGCACTTAGATTATGGATGGAATTTGTATATCGGCGACTAAGCTTTATCAACAAAAGTGCCCGATACTTCATTATAATTTTAGCAAAGAAATAATGCAATAAGCACCACTTTAGAAGAGAATTCTTCCAAACGGAGAATTTATCAACGGAAGGATAAATAAAGCGACAAGCTAAGCATTTAATTCTGACATTAAATTTCTGGTATTTGATCTATTTAGAACGGCAAGGGCTAACTAACTTGCAATAGGGCATTAAATTAAATGAACTGGTACATGCATGTTCTATAACAAAATAACACACAGCTTTATTTTTAACTTATGTAGCCACCAAAAACTGTGTGTTATTTTGTTATAGAAACTGGATCCCAACACTCTAAACCTGAAGAAAACCAAAAAGTCTATAGGTAAGCAAAATAATTGGTAATGGACTCAATTCTTATGGCAAATTCATTTTAATCTCCATGAGAAAGCAACATACTCATCATAAAAACATTAAATTAGGAAATGACTCAAGGAAACCCAAAATACCGGACAATCCGCACAAAATCCATAGAATTATAAAAGCAAATGAAAATCGAAAACTACTGCAAAAAAAAAAATTGAAATGAAAATCTTTACGGTACCTGTCACTTCGAATCTCTTTGCAATGAAGAATTGTTCAAACAATAAAAATTTGGCAGAAATTAGAAAAGGACGGACAATTGGCACAAAATCCATTTACTTTTACAGCACATTACTTAGCGGAATTGTCGAAAGCCAACAATTTTCCCGAATAACTCAAAGAAAACAATACTGGTAATTAAATTTTAATAACTGGAGAACATCCTAACCTTCAACCAGCGCCGCCTTGTTTCTGACATCCGCGCCATAATACACAGCCCGTCCGGACTTAAGAGCCTCTGCGAGAATCGAACTCTGCTCGTCGTTCTCATCCAAACTATTTGTACGAGCTAAATCGACAATCCTTACGATCCATCGCCCGGATTCCAGAAGTTTCCGGACAAGATGACGAGCCACAAATCCTCGTCCTCCCGTGACAACACAGCAATCAAAATCCAATGCTGGGAAACTCTTTAAATCCTCCTCGATCGCCATTGAGAGAACTCGAAGCGAAATTGAAGAATTTCCTTCTGTCTGCGTGTATTTATTCGTGAAACTCACTTGTTTTATTTGCATCAAGGCGAACAGAATTCGTTGTTTGACGGATAGATTCCCGTCTTTTACTGTGAAAATATTTTAATCAAATTTGGTTAGGTGTGGTCGGTTGCTTAAAAGTTAGTTTGTCCGCCTTTTAAGACAAGCAAGGAGCGTAGCTTGCAAAATTCGTTTGCCTTATTATTTTGTCTTGTCTTATCCTGGAGGTATGCTTTTGTGATTTAAATTTTTTTTACCTTTACTTCTTTATTTTGGTTATGTTTATTAAAGATTTCGGTTTGGATGATGCTTTATTTTTATTATTTTTATCCTTTATTTTAATTTAGTTCATTTTTCTCTCCCTCACCGTAAGTGCAGGATTCCACCTAAAGAATAAAGATAGCTTTATTATCTTCAGCTTTATTCCACTTAAACAATAAAGATAACTTCTAGTTTTTTTTTATTAGCTCTGTTTTCTTAATTACTATCTTAATTATTAATTATATATCAATATATCAAACTTTATCCTAATAACTAATTATATAATATATCAAATTTTTATATAATAGTTTACTATTTTAAGTTATTTATTTTATATCAAGAAGTTTTATGAGATATTAAGACTTTCATTTTAATAATTATATATTCATATAATAATTACTATATAAAACTTTATTTAGTAAGTATAAAATCCTAGTCAAATTAAAATAATCACATAAGATTACTCAAAATTAAAGTGTTGAAAAATGTTATAATGTTTGAACATAAAAATAATGTTAATAAAAAAACATAACCATAAATAATCGAGGAGGGCTTTTATTCTCATAATTGACACATTCATTTTTCATTTAGGAAGGTTTTTATTCTCGTAATGATGCATTCAACCTTCATTTAGGAGGTTGATCATTATTTTATTTGGGTTATTCAACACTCTCATTTATACGTAGTAAAAAGAAATATAAATATGAAGAAACTTTGTTTAACCATCGGACTTTTGGATTTCCTTATTGGAAAATTATTATAGATTAGTGTATACTGTTATTAAAGGTTTAAAATTAGCAAAACAGACAAAAACATGTCTATTTGATAATTGTTTTTGATCATACATTGATAATTGTTTCTCAGCTTGCATGGTGGTTAGGTGATAATTGTTTCTCATCTTACATGGTGGTTACGTACAAGTGTGGATAGATAGATATTAGAAAAACTTTTTATAGATATTAGAAAAACTTTTTATAGGTTAAAAATTTTTCATATCAATAAAGTTTTCTCAATAAAAAACACATAAAAATTAAATATATTATAAATGTCAGGCCTCCACATACATATAAATATCAAATAATAATAATAAATTATTAGTTGCAATTCTTATAAGGCACGGATTATTACTTATGAACATGGTTATAAAGCATTTACAAAATATTGGCTATAATGTAATGTATTTAAGATGAGAATTATATTAATCACTGCAGGTAATAATTTTTTCAAGATATTCGGGCACTGATAGAGATATAATAAGTAAGTGATTTTTCAATATTTAAATCAATTCCAGGGTTTAGCTGTACACGGTTCTTGTACACAAATGTATTATATGTTAATGATTCTGCTCTACCACGGAGTCGTGGCGGCAAGAGCAGGGTTCATCTGTTTCAAGGGTGTTTCTCTTGAAATGTATCCCTTACCTTGTTTTTTTTGCTTTATCAATGGTGTGGTTTGATTTTAGGTCTCCTTTAGATTAGGCCTAGTAGTTACCGATTCACCATGTGGTTAAAAAAAAATGGTGTGGAAGCTCGGGCTCCAATTCAATAGCTGTATTTCGTTTTAGAAATCTTCAATACACTTTATGCTGGCGATGTGATTCATTGTTCACCTCTGCTCTTGGCTTTCGGCTCTGCTACCAAGGTTTAAAGAGGTTTTGCTTTAGGAGGGTTTTGGCTCTGCTACCAGGGTTTGTATAGCGTCGAGGATGTTATGGCTCTGGCCATGATTTCCGATGCAGTTGGCTTCTCTATCCAAGAGTGGCATAAACCAAGCAAGTTTATTTGGATAGTTTTTCTGGGTATTTGCTTTAATTTATCGACTGTTGGATTCCATCTGACAAATTACCGACACTGAACTGTAGGTCACGCAGAAACAGTCATGGTGTGCTCAAAGACCTCCGTAGTGGTTACGCAAAACTTGCTACCAACCTCCTGCTCCAGTCACTTAAGGAGTTACGAGTATGCCTTATCGTAGCTGCAGTCTATGAATTAGCAGAGTAGAGGGTAGACTGTTTCGGTAGTTATTGTTTTGGGACAGTTTGGAGTAATCCATTTAGGATTTCCCAGATTCATAATGGTATAAATGTCTTGTTCGAACTTGGACCAAGGGTTTGGCCCGAGGATGAGCCTACGGCATAGAACATTACTTTAACCGGGAATTTGCATCTATTTGAATGTTTATCTCTTTCCTTTCGAAGTGATTTCGGTGTTAGCCTTTATTGGTCAGTGTTTTTTTTAATTGTTTTCAGGGTTTTATATTGGCAATTCCTGGGAACTGGATGGAAGGCCCGAATTCCTTCTCCCCAGCACTTCCAAGGGTTCTGTTGTCTAGCGTATGATGCTTATAGCTACGACTATCTCAGTGTTTAGTCTTAACTGCTATTTTAATGGGTATTCTCTGTTCTAGCGTCTCCCCGAGTTCCGGAGAGTGATGCATGCGAGATACTGGGCCATATTTAAATTGTATTATATCAAAATATGTAATATCTGGGGTTTTCGTTTCGTTTTTCTTCTGGTCCTATGTGCGTCCTTCTGGTACCAAGATGTATATCTACTTACGATAATTATGAATGGTTTTCATTGTTATACTCTTTATATTTATATAATCTTGTCTATTGGCATCGTGCTTGCACAGTAATTTCTTCTTAAAGATTTCAGGTTTCCACTATTCGATGCTACATTATTATTTTTCTTTTGGATTCTATTTGCCAATCTCAAGAAAGAAGGTGAAAGAAGGTGAGAAGGGTTACAGAGTTTCTTTTAATTTAGAGACTTAAACAAGTTTTTCCTATTGCTTTTACGCATACAGTCGTTCAGTGTCTCTATTTTTCTTTTTTTAAGAAATTATTCATTCACTCTTTCTTCTCTTAACTAGCTGATCTTAATTCTATTTTCGTTTATGTTATGCATGTCCAACTATCTTCTTTTTTCTTTTCTAGCAGAAGAAAAAAATGAAAAAAAAATGACTTTTTAATTTACTCTTTCTTCTCTTAACTAGCTGATCTTAATTCTATTTTCGTTTATGTTATGCATGTCCAACTATCTTTCTTTTTCTTTTCTAGCAGAAGAAAAAAAAAAGAAAAAAAATGACTTTCTTCATAAATCTGTACCTAAATGTCCAGACTTTATTTAAGTATAAATAATTTTGTCTCTAAATTTCAGATATCTTTATACAATACTCATTTAAAGTATTAACATCACTTTATTTAAGTATGAATAATTTTGTCTCTAAATTTCAGATATCTTTATACAATACTCATTTAAAGTATTAACATCTACCAGATATGAACATTCAACATAATAGCCGTAACAACCCCCAAATTAAAACATGCAACTAATTAGATTAATCATGCGAATTATAATAAACACACAATTTATCAACTATTTAATATCAAATTTCCCCCAAATTAAAACATGCAACTAATTAGATTAATCATGCGAATTATAATAAACACACAATTTATCAACTATTTAATATCAAATTTCCCCAAATTAAAACATGCAACTAATTAGATTAATCATGCGAATTATAATAAACACACAATTTATCAACTATTTAACATCAAATTTCGGAAATATGAGCAAGGACAACTTACCTGTGGCGATGATATTCCTTACTTATGATTTCGGAATTGAACGCTAATTAAATCTTGCTAACCTCAAAGTTTTGGAGACGGCTCTCCGCCCAACCGTAAGCTCAATTGCACAAAATCTTACTTATGATTTCGGAATTGAACGCTAATTAAATCTTGCTAACCTCAAAGTTTTGAGGACGACTCTCCGCCCAACCGTAAGCTCAATTGCACAAAATCTTGTTACAACTGGGCACCCCCGAGCCCTCAATCAACGTACTACTGCGAGAGAATCTTTTGTCTCACAACACTTTTCTCGCAAGAGAATGGATAATGGAATAATGGAATATTTCTTATCTTCCTCATTGTCTATTAAATAAAGCAGGAAAGGGAACCAGATGCACACACTCCATGTGTAATTTAAATTAATTGTAACCTCAAAGTTTTGGGGACGGCTCTCCGCCCAACCGTAAGCTCAATTGCACAAAATCTTGTTACAACTGGGCACCCCCGAGCCCTCAATCAACGTACTACTGCGAGAGAATCTTTTGTCTCACAACACTTTTCTCGCAAGAGAATGGATAATGGAATAATGGAATATTTCTTATCTTCCTCATTGTCTATTAAATAAAGCAGGAAAGGGAACCAGATGCACACACTCCATGTGTAATTTAAATTAATTGTAACCTCAAAGTTTTGGGGACGGCTCTCCGCCCAACCGTAAGCTCAATTGCACAAAATCTTGTTACAACTGGGCACCCCCGAGCCCTCAATCAACGTACTACTGCGAGAGAATCTTTTGTCTCACAACACTTTTCTCGCAAGAGAATGGATAATGGGATAATGGAATATTTCTTATCTTCCTCATTGTCTATTAAATAAAGCAGGATTTCACTTTTCTCGCAAGAGAATGGATAATGGGATAATGGAATATTTCTTATCCTCCTCATTGTCTATTAAATAAAGCAGGAAAGGAATCAGATGCACACACTTCATGTGTCAATCAT
>APFE030380641.1:9398-22087 GCA_000404065.3 Pinus taeda | reverse complement strand
ATAGATTATTCTATGTTATTTACCTACCTATACTATTGTAATAAAAAAGAAGTTTCAACTCTTTGAAATCACCTTTGTTATTTACAGAATTCAATCCTCCTGCCATGAGACTTGTAGTCAGCTCCAAGTCTCCCCCGAGCTTGCTCACAAGACTAATGTCTTCCTGCAATGTTTCGCACACAATGCTTTCGCTATATGGTCACCACCAGACTTAGCTTCTCTTACCGTCTGAACTCTCAACACGATTCCTCTTCCCTCTCCTCCATGCCCCCAGGGCTTTTTTTTGGAGCATTCATAATTAGGGAGGTAGTTAGGGTTTCTTGGCAACTGCCTTCTTTAGCTTTTTTGATATGCAAAGTTACCAAATTTGTAAACACTCAAACAATTTTCTCTCTTTAATAATTAACAAAAATTAAATACTTAATTCGAATAATAATCGTAATATCCAATTTTGTTTTGACTACAGTAAAATAAAATATTTACAATTTTCTCGAAGACTTACAATAAAAATATTGTATTAAAAACTTATATTTATATTTATATTAATTTTAATAATTAAAAAATAATTTTTCCAACTTTTTATTTTTTTAATATATTTTTGAATTAAAATAAATTTATATTAATATTATTAATATATAAAAATAAAATTAAAATACTATTATTATTTAAATAATTTCCTAAATTTATTTGATATTATTAAAATTAAAATTAATTTATAATAATAATGTGAATAGTAAAATAAAAAGCTTGGATTTAGAGTATGCTCTAAAAGTATTTTTACTTGGTTAAGAGTTGCTTTTTTTATGACTTAAAAAAACATAATCCTAGACCAGAGGCTACTGGCAAGATAATGATAACAAGTCAATCTACATTAGTAAATAATAAGGAGTCCTCTAACGAGGCCAAGGAATTGCCCCGACGGCTAAAAGTGGCTGGAATCCCGACAAAAAAATTTCAAAAAATCTTGTAAAAGCAATGTTTGAATTGTGTTTTTGATGGCGGAAATAGATTCAGCACCATCAAAAATGTCTAAAACACCTAAATTTTTTAAGTTTAACAACTATAACTTGGATTTACAAAAATCTTTGCAAAATTTTCTTTAAATATAACCAAAATTTCCATAACTTTCCGAACAACTCCTCTGCTTCAATCAATTATAATTGTCCCCTACTAAATTTCTCATAAAAAAGAAACTAATATAAAACTACTAAATTTCTCATAAAAAAGAAACTAATATAAAACTGAAAAATATAAATTTATAAATGACAAACTATTTAAACAACTTCCAGCGATCTAAAAGACAAATAGTCTAGTCATTTATTTCTTCCTAAATATATATATATATATATGTATATATCCCAATGGATACATTAAGTAGTCTCAACAAGTGGACCGCCAGATTTATGAAAAATTAACTCCACACATAGCCGTTAGACGAAGCTTCGATAACCATGTGCTACCTATCAACATTTCTTTCACTCAGGGTTAGCCAAAGAGATAAATGCAATACTGTGATCTGGTTGCTTGTGTTCCTCCTCTAACTGGATTTCACCTTTTGTTAACCACTCTTATCTACGGGTTCTCTTTCCATAAACATTAAACTCAAACGCAGAATGAGTAGAAAACTCAAACTGCGATGCCATAGGTTCGAGTTTCAGCACGTGAATGCAGCCCATATGTTGACCTCAATCTCCCCCATCAAAACATATCAGAAAATTAACACTGATACCAGCCGGCCAAAATGTAGCTCGAGATATGGAAATCTGTGCTCCTATAATTCTGTGTTTCATGGCCAAAAAAGATCGCCTTTCCATAAGGAAACCAAATGCCTGAACTACAAAAACCCCATGGAAAAAAGAAACCTATGGATCCATTACTAGCATTTAGGTTATGGATGGAATTTGTTTATCGGCCATGAACCTTTATTAACAAAAGAGTCCGATACTTCAATGCAGTTTTAGTGAAAAATAATGCAATAAGCACACCTTTACAAGAGAATTCTTCCAAACATAACTTATTAACACCGGTTCTTAACAGAAAACTTGTCGACAGTGGTTCTTGCATACCATCCCTTTTAAAGAAGGGCTCAATCAAACACGGAAAGCAAGAACCCTCCATTAAAAGTGCTGCAGGACTACCTTTGCATCGTATTATAACGAACACAAAAGCTAAACATCGATAGAAACTCGCAGTAAGTTTCTGCATTTGATCTATTTACAATGAAATCCCAGCACTCTGAACATCAAGAAAACTGAATACCTCATAGAAAAGTAAAATAATTGGCAATGGACTCTAATTTTTATAGGCAAATTCATTTAAACTGTTCACAGTACCTTCTAAACATCGCACTCGAAAATCTCCATGCTAAAGCAGCGACATGCTTCATCTCACGATCAAAATTAAACCATGAAATAATCCATGGAAACACAATACCCGACCATCCGCAAAAAATCCACAAAACTAAATGCAATTGAAAATAGAAAACTGCAGCAAAGAAAATTGAAATGAAAATATCCACGATATCTGTCACTTTTAATCTCTTTCCAATGAAGAAACGTTCAAACAAGAAAAAAATCGCAGAAACGGCAAAACGACAGATAATTGCAACAAAATCCATTGAACTTTTACAGCAAATTGCGCAGCAGAGGCATCGAAAGCCAAAACCGGCCCGAAGAACCCAAAGGAAAAGCAAGCTATGATCCAGCGCGGGAAAAATCAATACCGCTAATTAAAATTTAATAACTGGAAGTATATGCCTAACCTTCAACCAGCTCCGACTTGTTTCTGACATCGGCGCCATAGTATACAGCCCGTCCAGACTTGAGAGCCTCAGCGAGAATCGAACTCTGCTCGCCTTTTTCATCCAAACTCATTGTACGAGCAAAATCGGCAATTCTTACGATCCATCGACCGGATTCCAGAAGTTTCCGAACAAGATGACGAGCCACAAATCCTCGTCCTCCTGTCACAACGCAGCAATCAAATTCTACCGCCGGGAAATTTTTCAAACCCTCCTCGATCGCCATTGACGAGCTCGAAGCGAAATTGAAGGAATTCCCTTGCTCTGCAGATTTTTATGCTTGAGACTGACTTGACTGGTTTTCATGGACATGAGGAGAATTCCTTACTTTGATGGATTACCGTCTTTTACTGTGTATATATTCTTAAGCAAAGAGGTTAGGTATGGTCGGTTGATTAAAGTGACTTTTTGTACCTTAAAAGAAAAGGAAGAGAATGGCTCACCAAATTTTTGCCAGCATGATTCCCTCTCGGCTCAGGCGCTTTTATAGTTTAAAATCATTTTATTATTTAAAAAAAAAAATTGTTAATGCCGTGCAAAGAATTCGGTTGAAATGGATACTTCATTTATGTTTTTATCTATTTTTAATCGGATGCACTTTATTTTATATTTGTGTATAGACAGTGGGAGATATTATAATATTTAATAAAAAACATTGAATACATTAGCAGAGGATACGCATTATGCTTATATTCTTTAGCTTATGAACATTAAAATAATTTTATTTTATTTTTCATTTTTTAAAAAGAGAGTTTTTTAAATAAGTGTGAGATTAAAAAAATAATAATAATAAAATATAATTTAATTAATTAAATTAATAATGATAAAAATAATTTGTTATAATTTGTTTCCTATTAATAAAATATAAAATACTATAAAAAGTATAATATATATATCATATTAAAATATATTAAAATATTAGTAATGACAATGGTCGTGTTATGAAGTATTGTTAGTAGTAATTTTCACTAGATACAAAATTTTCATATTCATTGTTTATTTTCATAATTTATACAATTGTTACATTAACGTCAAGCCAATTAACAAGAAAAAATGAATGATTAGGTCATCACACCATTAAAATTCATATTGAGGGGAGGGTCTTATCCTGGAGGGGAGACCACAATCCTTCAAATATGGGTTCAAGAACAATTACGATGAGCTCCCACACATCATTATTTTGCTTAATATTTTTTTGGACACTCTAGTCCAAATATGGTGAGAGGAACATTACAAAAGTTGTCAAACTTTGGGACCTTTGAGTTCCTTACTGGAAGCCAACTTATTTGCCTTCCTAAATGCACCCTTACAATTGCACTACTCTATGATGGCTTCAATGGACATTAAAGTCCTAAGTCTGAGCAAAACATGCAAAGTTTTCCCTTCTCATGGTTCCTTTCTCATGGTATATGGTATGTTGGTCCAATAATCCAATATCTCCCGTAAGTTGGCCACTTCCATCTCATTCCAAGATTGCACCTATATCTACAACTGCAAATGGGAACATATTAGAGATCCTTTGTAAGGAAATTTTGTGATATGTTTTGAGCTAGTGAAACAACATTCATTTATTGTTTTCCAAAGATGATGCACAATATCAAGGCCATGTAAAAACAATAACACATGGGAGAGGATTTCCTAAGAAGGCGATTTTTAGAAGATAGGTTGAGTGCAATGAATGATATGTTTTGAAAGCCTAATTCCAACCCAATTCAACTAATTTTCTGAACCAAAATTAGTGCTTTGGAGTTTGATTCTTGCCACACAATGAACATTCAAGCTACAAAATTCTCGAGTATTTCAAGGGTTTTCCTAGGATTATGCTAGGCCCATGCAATAATGATCAAATAAAACAAGTTTTTGGGATTAAAGTTACCACTCCCAAATGAATTTTCATCTATGTAGCCAAATGTTTTCCTTCGATTTGGTTCTCTAGACTTTATTGAGGTTTTCTTTGTGTATAGGCCTTTTCGATAACCATTTGTATACATCAATTGACTTATACTTCATAGACCCCTTTCTATGACTTTATCTAAAATGTTTCTATTAGATCTTAGCCTTAGAAGGATTAGCTTAAGGAATAGGTTATCCGGGATCAAGACCCAACCTTTCTAGAATAATCTTATTTGCAAGGAAAATCTATGATTCTTCCTTTTAATCATTCCATCTCTTGTAGTCTCTAGATTGTTTATCATAAATGCCTTTGACAACCAAAATGCCTTCCATACACTAATTCTTGGTTGAGATTCAAAGATCTTGGACCAAAGTCTTTGCTTATTGAAGGACTACTTGGGATCACTATATGGAATGGTAATTAAAATCGAAATCAAACATATGTGAGTCACTTTTCCAAAAATAGCTTATGTTTGATGGCTTCCTAATTTCCTAGATACTTTTGGGAAAAGTAGTCAACGAACTATGGACATGGGAATTTCTTCCCTTATTGTTTTGTTTATAGCAAAATAAGTAACTTAGGGTACTTTCCAAATCACTCCTTATCAAGTATGAACACCCTTCTCTTTATTATTAATATATATAACATAATGTGTTATAACTAGATTTAATCGAATAAGCTAACTAACTGGGCACTTGAATTAGTGATCAAGGTTTACGATGTCAATTAATGCTCATATATAAGCAGAAGTAGTTATTAGCATACTAGGTTATATTGTCTTACTTATTGTGATTATGATCTACGAAGTAAGAACTTTTGTTGCAGTGATTGGTGTTTTAGGTCTTCACCTCTTCTCTTGATTTATTGAGCTAAGTGTTTTGGTCCTTTTTTACAATGGGTTTTCTACTTATACTTGAGTTTCCCCACTTCAATATTATGTTTCCATAATGTTCTATGTGTTGTAGTGCAAATCTTAATAATCAAGTTATGTGATGGGTAATTGTAGTTGTTGGTGGTTATTATGGTTGGTTTTATTTTTTTATTGTTATTTACATTATGGCTCATGGTTTGGTTGATGTTATAAAAAAATTTACATGTAATGAATACAAGAATAACTTGATATAAATCTTAAGTGTTTAGTTCATTGTAATTTTATGTAAGGGTTAGGATACAAAGTTTGGATCTATTGACTGACTCATTTAATCAAACATCTAGCATTTCTCTTATTTCCACATGTTTATGAACTAGTGACCAGTATAGGCCCAATACCCCTTCTCCCATTGTTATTTCTATTTATAGAGGTCCAAGGAATATATGGCACTTTCTAAACCAACCTCATATAGATTGTGAATTATTATTTTTCTTCTTAGAATTTTGTTTATAATGGTAAAAGTGACTTGGGGCTCTCTTGAAATTGCCCTACCTCCCATTATAATTATTTCAATTACAATGATTGAAGGAGCTTAAGACACTCGTGAAATAAACTCCCACAATTATCATCCAATGTCATTGCTTTTTCCTTATAATTTTGTTTGTAATGATACAAACAACCTAAAATAATCTAGATCATTTTACTAGTTTACAATGCTCTTGGTAGAATGGAACAGACACATTGAACTCATTTCAATCAAAATTTTATCATCCAATGACATTACTTTTTCCTTACAATTTTGTTTATAATGATACAAACAACCTATAACACTCTAGATCATTTTACTAGTTCACAATGCTCTTGGTAGAATGCACAAGCCACATTGAACGCATTTGAATCAGAACTAGGTAAAATTTAGGACAATGGTAGCAAACTTTTGGTTGTTTAGTATGAATAGTGTCTCAAATTTTTATGTTAGTTTATAGAGACCAAAATAAATTTTCTTAAGTGTATTAAGGAAGGTCATAGAGACCAAATATATAACCTTCAAAGTATCTAAAGGAAGGTTTCAACAAATTCCAAACAATCTTCTGAGGTGTAAGTTGGTTAGTACAGGAAGATTTTAAACATTACAATAATCCATTTCTTATATTTCAAAATATTGAAAGTTATTAATTTCAAATTTCATAATGTCACTTGTGAGAATTGAATCTGGGTGAAGAGGATAATAAGCATTCCTCCAACCACCTAAGATAAACCCAATTAACATTAAAATTATTAATTATAAATATACTTATAAAAATTTATTTTAAAAAAAAGTAATACATATTTTAGCATGTAATGGAATCGAGATCATTTTTACAACTTATACTTCATTTACAACATTATGATTGATGCTAATGACTCAACAACTACAAAACAAAAAAGCAAAAGTGTGTTTTTTAAAATTTTGAATTCACATGCATGTAATGAGTTTGTATTCCCTGTTGCTTTTGAACTCGAGGGCCAATTTTTGTCCAACCTAAGGAGACCTTTACACACCTCCCTTATCTTAACTCATTTTTTTCTCCCACACATTGTTTCTAACTTCTAAAGCAAATTTGATGTTTTGATAATGAAATATCAAAATTGATGTGGAAGTAAAGTATGTGGCATCAAACACCTTAACTATCTAAGTGGAAATGAGTATAAAAATTTATGCCTAATCATAAACTCCTAAGATTATAACTATTCAAGTGGTCAAAGATATTGCAAAAAGAATTCCACCTAATGGTCAATACTGTGCAAAAAAAATCCACCTAATTGTAAAGTCCTATGCAAAAAACTTTCCACCTAATTGTAAATACTTATGCAAAAAACTTTTCACCTAATTGCAAAGTCCTAGTGACTAATTCCATGTTGGAGTATCCTCCCTCAAGCTTGTCAGTTGCACCTTAAGTGTATCATAATAGAGTAGGAATGGATTTAAAACAAGGTTTCATGGCATAAATCAAAGCACAAGTTAAAAGGTGGTTAAAAGGGGCACTATATAATTTATAATAAAAGTAAATCGAAGTCAAACTTATTCCAAACTTATCAACAACTACAACAACAAAGTATGTGATTTCACAGTAAAATAATGAACATATAGTGAAGAATTATGAGTCTAATATGAGACCAAATCACCCAAAAGGCAAAGGAAGTACACAACAACAATTAACAATGATGATTTCAAGGAAGTAAAGATAATTTGCCCTTTTCTATCCTATGGCAATAACCCACCAAGAAAACATATTTTTCTCACTGAAGAACAAAATGTTCAAGTATTCAAAAGGATACAAGCCATATGTATTATATTTCAACAATATGTCATTACAAAAGAACCTAGGTTGTCAATGAAATTTTCAAGATAAAAATAAGATAAAAATATCATTATATTTGCAAACACTATGTTAAGGAAAAGACCCTCTAGAAAAGGTTTTCGCATAAGCCCCTATAAAAATAGCCAAAAAATTTGTTTGTAGTGAAGTTGGATGGGCGGATGTTTTAGCAAATGTTTTTCAATGATGCATCTATAATACACTAATGCACCGGTGCGCTCTACAATTATACACATTTTTGCTTAATAGCATATGGTGCACCGTGACAGAGTTATTAACCAAAAAAAAAACGATGTGCTAAGTACATAATGTGTGTCGGCGCGTATACTACTCGATAGCACCGGAAAGGGTTATATATATATATATATATATTTGTAAAATCCATTTTGCTCAGTCCGATGCTATACTCTGACGATGCCCTAGTGATAAAATTGTATATGTATGCCCTGTTGCTAAACTTGTATATGAACACCCCAATGCATAAACAATATGGTGCACCGTTGTGGGGTTTTTAACTTAAAAATAGCATTATGTTGCTTATATTATACACATTGGTATCGTTAATTGAATTCAAGGCCCCGATGCTTAATAATAAATGGTGCATCGATGTAGGGTTATTTTTTATACAAATGAAAATAATGGTGCTACCTATATAAGGCGCACTAGCGTGTATACTATTCGATAGCACCAGACAAGGGTTAAATTTTAAAAAAATGTCAGTTGTAAAATTTATTTTCACCATTTTGGTGTTATACTCACATAAAACATTAGTGCTTTCCATTTTTACTAACATTGTGGTGCGTAAAAACATGGCGCACCGTGACAAGGTTTTTAATTTTAAAATATCGATGTGCTACTCATATAATGAGTACTGGTGTCATTAATAGAATTATACCTCCTGGTGCTTAATAGACAATGGTGCACCATTCAAGGGTTATTTAAAAAGATAGTAATAATAATGATGCTCTAAGTTACTCTGGAGCACTGGTGAATATACTAATCAAGACTAGTGTTAAATTTTAAAAAAAAAAAATGTCAATTGCAAAATTCATTTTCACCATTATGGTGCTATACTCCAACAAATCCCTAGTGCTATTACCTTTTACAAATGCCCTGGTGTGTATACAACATGGTGCACCATTGCAGGGTTTTTAATTTAAGAATGATGGTGCACTAGGTGACGCAGGAGCAATGGTGTGTATATTGTTCGATCACACCAGACAAAGGTTTGATTTAAAAAATGTCAGTCGTAAAATTCATTTTCACCATTTCGGTGTTATACTCCCACGAAGCACTGATGTTATTCATGTATTGAAACACCCCAGTGCATAAAAAAACATGGTGCACCACGGTAGCGTTTTTTATTTAAGAAATAATAGTGCGCTTCGTAAATAATCTACATCAGTGCGTTGGGTACTCGAGCACATAGGAACAAGGTTAAAAAAAAAACTTACTAGTTCTAAAATTCATTTTACCATTTTTAGTGTTGTAGAGCTCTTAAGCATCGGTGCTACTCTTGCCTCTGTGAAGCTCCCTATCGTCGGTTCTTCCATTGTTTTCCATCCTTCCGCCCATTGCTAATTGTGTGGCTTTTGAATTTTCTCAAATGGTGGACAAATTTATTTTTTCATGTATGTGGCCATCATGCCTCCCGACGAGCAAATGTCCAGGTAATGTCTATGTTTCTATCTAATTTAATTTTTTAGCGAAATAGAGTTGTAAAATAGGTAAGAATCCTCGTATTTTTTTTTTCTTTTTAATAGCGGTGCGCCTTGTAAATTTACATGATGTGCGACATTAACGCACCACTGGTTTTTAATATTTTTTTTATGTGTTTGGTAAATTGAAACTCACTAGGAAAAGTTGTAATGCTGAAGTTCATTCGGGATCCTTAAAAAAAAAAGTATTAACTCTTTTACAGAGATGCGTCTTGTGAAACTTACTTCCTAGTGCGTTTATTTTTACCGAACGCACCTCATAACATTAAAAAATTATAGCTCAGTCCATTCATTAACCCAAATGTTTTGTTTCGGTGTGAAAAGGTTATGGCAATGCACTGGTGCGAAATTTTATGTCAACGCGTCACGTGCGTTGAAAAATAAAAATAACTAATGTATATGTATGTATGCAAATTGAAAGCAGTGTGTCAAGATGATGTACGCATCGTGGTTGTTGCTTTCTTGTTTTTGTGGCGCACTGTGTCTAGTGCATTCCTGTTTTTTTGGCGCATAGAGGATGAATGTTTTTTTTTTAATTAAAATCTATATTTCCATATTTATAAACACTTTTTTCATTTAATGAAAACAATTATGTTTTATGTATGAGGTTGATGTATTTTATATGCCAATCATGCAGAGACGGCAATAGAGGGAGGAGAAACAACAGCAAGAGCAAAGGGTGGACCAATACAATATGGTATGACCGTGGGAGGCACGAGACAGGGAGAGACATGTATACCCTGACCCTATTACAGCAATGACCCAAAGCCTCTTTAGGAATGTAGGCCTCCTTAAGTACTATGAGGAGGCTACATCCCTGAAGGGGCACTTTGGGTTGTTGGCACAGTTGATCCATCGGTGGGAATTCCATCGGCAAGATTTCTATGTCGTTCCTTATTAGTGGTATGTGCCCACTAAGAAAGACATTTATTTTATCACTAACCTATCAAGGAGAGGGGAGGATTTTCCCCAGTTCCCTGATGTCCCCCATGGTGTTGCAGCAGAGAGACAACTTGTCTAATCTCAGAGATATGTTAGGGATCATGTAGTGAATCCAGCAAATTTGTAAGTGTCTGGTGGATAGTTATGGATCTCCTATTTTGGTGCAGAGGAGCTTATGTGCCTCTCACTATTAGGTGAATATTAGTGAGTACCATTACACACTATATTAGTGATGGAAAACACATTATTTTCCCTCTTTTATTTTATGTCAATTCTTTGGTGCAGAGGCCACAATGTATCATATGGTCTGTCATTTTTTGTGGTAGTTGTGTATGGATTTATATAGATGTCGTGCTATGAGACATGGGAGGGCGAACTTCCCTTTTGCTTAAGAGCTTTTTTGTTTATTTTTTGAGAGGTTTCTGAAGACGAGGCCTACTTTTGACCTTCGCCCTCCTAGGTCGATGACTAAGGTGCGAATGCACATGTGGGGTGAGATGATACCCAAGAGGGGGCCAGGCACAGTATCCAGCCAGGATTTCCACTAAGGCACTGGGGCTACTAACCAGTGACGCTAACCACATGTGTGTCTAAGTGTCGTGTCCTTATCCGAGGATGGATTGGCGATAATGTCTGAACATGACGATAGAGGTAATATTAGTGTTTTCTTTAAATTTATCTAGTTTCATTTTATTGTCTTAATTAATTAGAATAAAATTTATTCTAGCATGTTCTTTAACTTGTTTTATTAAATTATTTAATGAAATTACTCTAATTATTTAATTTGTACTATATTTTGTAGATATTTTGCACATTCGTTGGGGACATGCCTCCCCCCCCCCCCCCCCCCCCCCACTAGATGTAGATGCAGAGATGGCGAAGCCTGCGGTAGGTGAGGCACATCCTTGGATGCTGATGGGCACGGGCATGCGATCGCATAAGGCTGAAGTCAAATTCAGGATGGAGTACTACGACCGACTCTCTATACTTTTGGTTGAGGATGGAATCTTCCCTGCAAGGACTCGAGACATTAGGGCAAATCCTAGAGTCTCGGTGCTCTTGAGGGACTGTCTGTGCGATATGGTGAGTCTTATACATCATATCCTCTGAGCTACCAGGCTACTGGCAGCAAGGAGGGAAGGCATGCAGCAGATACACATGAGTCTTCACCCAGTACTAACCCATCGAATGATGATTAGGGTACTGGTGATCCTTCTAGTAGTACTCCACCTCCTCCTCCTTCACCTCATGACGCACTAATATTGTCTGTTTCTCCTCAGATAGTAAACCAACCACCTTCTTCTCCACTTCATAGTTTGACTGTTGAGGCAGTTAACCATCCATTGTCTTCTGCTACAAACTAGACTACCACTAGTATTGTTGTATCAGATATTTTATAGCAGTTATTTGACTTGTTTATATATATATATATATATATACATATACATATGGTGCATTTTTTTGTTCATGTTGATGTACTTAATTCATATGTTAGTGTTGATGTGTATATTGTATCTTATTAGGTCATGTTAGATATGTTCATTTAATGTACTTGTAGATAGATGTGTATGTGACAACAATTATTTGACATGAGATGTATATTTGAGGATGTGTGTGGTGATGATGTTAAATTACAATGTTTGTGTTTTTTTAGAAGTGATCACGATGATGATGCCATTTTAGATTATTAGATTTGTGTGCTAGCTAATGACGTTTATATGTGCTAGAGGTGTATATAATTAGACAATGTTAGCGAATTTGAATGTGTATTTTAGATGATGTTCATGTTTGTCGTATGGTTATGACCATGATGTTTATTTTCATGAAATGTTATTTATTATAGATTATGCATTGGTGAACTTATATCAAAATTCTATATATGAAATTACATGTAAAACGACTTACTTTAAAAAAAAATGCAAAGATATTTTTATAAATTACAAAGTTTAATATGATTGAAACTATAATTGTAAAATTACCATAAATATTTTTATATTTCTTAGATAGTTCATACATTTCCATTCTAACCTAATTAGTAAAATGTTTCAATACTTACAAGGAATAATAATTAAAGGTAAAATCCTTTAGTTAGTCTTAATAAGGA
>APFE030380635.1:0-19331 GCA_000404065.3 Pinus taeda | reverse complement strand
AGATTTTTGGGTGTTGTTGAAACCCTGTCACACGCCATCCAAGTTCATTATTATATGTAAACTCTTTAGTGTTGAAATGATGATATTAATGAGAAGGGCTACTACATAAATAACACATGGTGATAAATCCTAACAACATGCCTTTGTATCTCATAATTCATGATTTATTTACATGCACACAAATATGCATCTATTACTATTAATTTCATTGATCTTTCAATAGTATTAATTAATCTGTAAATACAATTTATTTTAACATTTCCACAACATTGATCATATAATTCTAAATTGGAATTTAAATTGATTAGCACAACCTATACAACTATATATTCATCTACCAAATTTAGCATTATATATATATATATAATATATATTATATATATATATATATATATGTATATATATATATATATATATATATCTAATATATATATATAATGAAAAGCATGAAAACCCATAGTACTTTTCCACATTTTGTAGATGGTAAATTATGTAAACCCTCAGCCCTAATTATGGGGCCTAACCTCAAGAGAATGGAAGAGCGTCAAACCTATGATCAATAATAACTAGCAACAATATCAAAGAACTTCACATCTGGCTCTAGGCCACTTGAGCTAACCCTTGAGGCACTTTTTTTATATATATAAAAAAATACAAGTGTCAATATTATTTTATTTAACCATTAACGATATTAATTAATTTTAAATACATTGTCCTTTTATATTCTCACAACATAGATTATGTGATCTTAAATTTAAAATTCAAAATCATTTACACAATCTATACCAATATGATTCTATGCATAAACTGTAGTGCCCTTATAGTCCTATATAAACTTTGACCTCTACAACACAAAGAAAGGAGTATAATCTCAAAAGAGTTATGGAATAATTCATATGGATAGGATAAACATTAAAATGTGTTATTAATTTATAGTGGATATAGAAAGATATCTTATAAATAGAAACCAGAAATAATGTAATTATATAAAATATAATATATTTATGTAGTAAAGGTAATTATATTGAAATACAAAAGTTTGAAATAAATAATTTTGTCTTTAGATTGGGTAAATATGGAGGGAGACACGATAGCTCATGCATGTCACCCATTTTCCCCTTCGAAGGAAAATACCTTGGTATCATCTTAATGCATGGTAAAATCCTTAGCATGAGACTTAGCCAAATGAGGCAATAACCCTCCCCCAAAGGTAATACTAGTACGATCCAAGTTGAGACTTCTAGAACCCTATTCAACCTTACAGTCATTAAGATCGAGGGAATTTACGAGAATTATAAGCAAAGGGAGGTGAAGGGAACTAGTGGATTTGTGCTTCAAACAAGATGCCTCATCAAAACTAGTGGAAGAGGACAAGTTCATCATCACAAAATACCTCTCTCTTGGGTGTTGAGCAAACATGGTATAGTTATATTGAGTACTATTATTGGTTGGTTTCTTAATCGATGCATTCACAATTTTTCTCTTCGGTATAAAAGTAGAGTGAAAGAGCCCACTCCAAGGGGCATAAGAGTAGAATGGGACCATATTTTAACACATCTTAAGACATAGAGAACTGACCAATCATTATGGAAGCAATTTCTAATCTCGTCTTATTTTGAGGATAATCTCCCTATATATAATCAATTTTATGGGTTTTGGTTTGAATTTTTGGCAAGACCTAATAAATTGGGGGAAACAATGTTAAGAGGAGAAGGATAGAGTCAAGGAGGTAAGAACAAACATGGTCATGGCTCGGCAGGGTGAGCTTCTTCATCCTCCCATCCACCATTCAATGAGAGCAACAAGGCACACTAGGGTAGCAAAGCAATGCAACCAGGAATTGATCTCAGAGGAGGCATGTCAGTTGATGATTGAAGTGGAAAAGTGGATAGTAGAAAAATGTAAAGGATTAATAGAAGGAAAGTTTTAGATGAGTTGGAAGGTTGTCTATCATAACCCCTTCACTCATGCACCAAGGACACAAAGTTTGAAAGGATTGAATGAATATTTTAGACAACCCATGTCATTTTAGCTTAAGCAATGGATAGAGATCAAGCTCTTCATGATGATGCTCTTCAAGAATTGAGAGTTTTTCAAAGATAATTCAAATTTATGTGCTATCGGGTAATGGAATCTACTTCAAAGTGGAACTAACTTTGAAGGGAGACCTAAAGATGGGATAGGTAGAACCATTTGGGGAAAATACTACCAACCCCGTCATCTTAGACAAGGTAGACTGAGTAATGGACTTGTTATTAGCTAGCATTCCCCTTACCACTACTACTGAGGAATATGGAATAATGACACTATCTCAACAAATATAGGCCCTATATTCTAGTTAAGGATTTTTTTCATTTTATCTATTGTATTTTTTGTCAATATCTTAGACATAGATTAATAGAAATATGCATTGACCTATTTTGGGACCTTTGTTTCTATATATTTTTGTTTAGATTATTTCCATAATGGCCAAACTGGTGAAACTGGGAGTTGTTGAGTGGTTTCTTTCCTATAGGCTACTATTCCTCACTCTAATGCTTGTACTCTATTTTTGTTTATAATGTGAATGATTAGTACATTATAGTTTAAAAACAAAAAAAGACAACAAAAGGATATTTATACCAAAATCATAAAAACACTAAATTACATTTTTTTCCTGCAAAAAGAAACTCGTTATTTCATTCATATTGAAAAGAAAATACATTTTATATATACACACAAAAAGTGTGCATTCATCAAGGATCTACCCAGGGCAGATCCTTGTGTGGTTAATCATTGCATTGATTATACTACTAGTGTATATGCTTACATTCTTCCAACAAAAAAGTAAAAAATAAAAATAAAAATAAATATAGTACAATTAGGGAGAACAAGTAATGTATGCATCACCAGTATTCCCCTTCTTTCCCTTCTTCTTTTAGACCAAGTGCTAGACCTCAAGCTTGGGATCCACTGGAAACAGGGCCAAAACACCCATCGATGACTCTGGTGGGTTTTCTTTGTCTGATTCTAATCCTTCTGACACATGGGCTTGCTTTATACCCCCTATTTCATCCTCCTTTTGATTCATTTTTTGTTCTAATTTTGTCACCTGTATCGGTATTGCGTATGCCCCACGCTGATTATAAGTAGTATCAATATGATCTTGAATGTCCCCTTCCTCTTTTTCTGAATTCTCCGTGATTTCTTGTTCTTCTTCCATCTCAAGAGTATATATGTTTGTAAACTACCATCCTCTTGGGTTATTTGCCTTTTTTTTGGGAGTTCGTTTTTGTGTGGGCATCTGTTCTTCAAATGTCTTGTTTGGAAATAGTACCTACATTTGAAAATTGTGTTCTCGCAGTCCATAAATTAGGACCACGGGATATCTTTGTGTTTTAGAATAATGTAATCTAGTAAGCCTTTTCTTAAATCAATCTCCACGCATATTCTAGCAAAGGTGAAAATGCCTTTCTCAGTTTTTTCACTGTCCCACTTTTTGAAATTTCCCAAAGTGTTACCTATATCCTCTAGAAATTTATGGTGCAAAAAAGAAAGAGGAAGATTTGTGAGCCTACACAAACCGACATTTTTGAGACCACCGTGTTTGTTGCATCAAACTCTAAGAACCATGGGGTTATAAATAGTTCAACATTTCCCCAAAACCAAGGCTCTTCATTTAAAACAAAGTCATATTCTTTCTCTGTATCAAAATGTAAAATGAAAAATCCTTTGGAGCATAGGTATAGGTCATAGTTAGTTGTCCATAAGGAGAATATTCATTGATGTAATGCTTTTGGTTTTGGCCAAAACCCATTAAATCAACAAATGGTTTCCTTTTTTACATGGTAGAGAGGAGGGTATTTGCCTCTGCAAAATCAATTTCCACTATTGGGGGGAGCTCCATTTGTTCAACAATAGTATTGTCCCGAGATGTTTTGTATTTATTCTATAGAGGTGGAGGGTTTTTTTTTTTTTAATACCTCTTTAAAAGAGGTGGTTGTTCCTTTTTTTAATACCTCTCATCCCCATATTCAGTATAATAGTGGATTCCCTTTGTATATGATATTCTTTAATATGGCTTAAATTTTCAAGAACCCTCCCCTCAAATTGTAGATTTTTTCAAAGGACTCGTATGCCCATTTATCCCCAATACTTTTTTTCATTTTTTTAACAATGTCTAAGCTCCTCACCCAAAATATTAAGGTCTTCCCATATAATTTTTTTATAAAATTTTTAAAAGGAACTTGAGCCTACCCGCTTTGACCTTTACTTAGCTCAGATCCAGAAAAATGGAATTCCACAATTTGAGAAGGAAAGATCCAAAAATTTAATGAGAACAAACTACCAATCATAATCATAAATGTCTAAATAGAGCATATACTAAACATCGAAGAGAGGGTCTGTGGGGACTTACACAGAGACCCATAACAGGCCTTTAGGTCATGTCACTCTTTTGCTCCATAATTTTTATACCCCACACCAACTGTGTAGAAGCACCTATGGCAAGAAATAAACATACCCCAAAAGCATATAAACCTTGTAACTCCTTCGCATCTGAACTAGAGCAAATGTGCGCCATAATACCAATCGAAAACTCCATTTACATAAAAGTTGTAATATTCCTAATGGATGCCAAAACATTGTACAAGGAACAACAAAAGAGATAAGGAATCGCAACGGAAATCATAACACAATAAACACCAACAAAAAATTGTGAGCCATTTTATTAATATATTGAGAACGAATACATAAAATGAATTGAAATGATATAACCTAGGCTTGCTATGAAAGCTAAGAAAAACTAGGAAAGAGCTCAAACCCAAGTGTGGAAGTGTCCTCGAAGTGATCTGCGCACTACCCATAAATAATTTCTTGTTGGCTATTCACTGGAATGATGATCTTAGGGCTGAATACTCTTCAGAATGCTTTGAAATTTTATCCATGAGATGCTCTCACCAAACCCAAAAAAACCCATAAATGGTTTGGCTTAAATCTATAACAACCTTACCCCACCTGCCTCGGTGAACTGTCTGTTACACTCTAATCCAACTCCTCTTGTATTGTCAGGATAATGGGATTATTATTATTATTATTATTTCCTTTATTCATTTTAATTATCAATTCTCATTCTAGGATTCAGATGAATCCTCTACGATCCTCAACTCTTCTGTAGAGCCTCTTAAAGAAATAATCATAGAGAAATTTGTACCAACTCAATTGCGATTCACACTTATAGAACCTTACAAAGAAACAATCACAGAGAAATTCATACAAACTCAATTGTGATTCACACCAAAATCCTTCTTTTCTATTATAGAAATATTATGATCATTTTACAAGTAATTAATAGTGAGACCTTCCTTCCTTTATATAGGAATTTTGAGGGAAGTCTCGTTTCTCTATATTCTTCATTTCAAATCAACCCCAAAACAAATAATCTAGGTATTTCCTTAAAGACATGCTCATTTCGAATCATATCTAAAACAAATCATCCAGGATTTTCCTTAAAGATATGACTTTCACAAGGTCCTTCTATAAATAAGACTTAAAGCGGACTACGGAAAATTTTACACAATGGAGACTCCTGAGGAGGAACCCATGAAAGCAAGTAAAGAAGATTACGAAAAATTAAACACAGTGGAGATTCTTGAGGAGGAACCCACGAAAGCAAGTAAAGCAGATTACAGAAAAGTAAACATAATGGAGATTCTTGAGGAGGAACCCATGAAATCAAGTAAAGCAGATTACAGAAAAGTAAACACGGTGGAGATTCCTGAGGAGGAACCCACGAAAGCAAGCAAACCGTGCTACATAGAGGATATTAATCATGGGTGAACCCCTCGAAAGTCGAGAAAGATGAAATGAGAGTCTACCAATCATGTCCTTTCGGACTTCTGTCAGAGTCATATTCATAATCAGAATCAGTGGGTACTTCATGATGAGGATCAAGACTTATTTTAGGTATGATTTGAGCGAGCCAAGGTGGCTCATGTCCAAAGCAAGGTGAAAAAGATGAAGATGCTATAAAATTATCACAATTGGCTAGTAGAATACCGATTTCTAAAAAATAATTGATGTTGATGTTGAAGTGATGGCCTGTCGGAGAGACGTTAGGGGTGATCAATACTGTGGTACCTTGATAAACAAGATCATATCAAAAGATATCATATCTCAGACTGCCTTCTTCCATATCTTTATGAAGAAAAGGTAAATTCCAATGTGGGCTTACTTTACCAAGATCATATTTCCTTGGAACAAATGAATACATCAGCGAATCCATCCATTGGCTCCAGTGTTTGAAAGGGAAAACAACATCTTCATAATACATTATAATAAAAAACATTCCCCAAGCTCTGGTATATTACAGAATTCCATAATAATCCATCCAAGTTATACTTGGATAAAGGATATAAACAATTTTTGGGTGGTTTTCCCTGGCTTGACAAAAATAGATATGATTATTATTAATGAGCCTCCAGTTGATGTTATAATTGTGTCCCCCATCCTCAGAATTGAACCATTTTTCTAAAATCATTTTCTGGATCTCTAATGGTAATGGAATTTTTTTTTGGGAAAAACAATCCCAGTAGAACTGATAATGACATGACGAGCATAAATAAATTTTGGATTGGGGTTTTAAAGAAATTTCTCCTATCTCGATTTTGTTTATGGATATAACCTTTAGATCTCTTGTTCCTTCTCTGATCATCATGTCAGCGAGATAGTTTTCTTTCCCTGCTTTGTAGATAATATCAAAATCAAATCCTTCGAGCCAGAGTGCCCATCTTAGGACTCGGAAATTCCCTTGTTCCAACATTTTTTTATTTTGTATCATACCTTTCATATGTTTGAGATATGTTTTGACAGTAAAATGCACACTTTTTAGCAAAATACGAAATCTTTTAATCTCATTCTTAACAGCTAGTATTTATTTATAGGAGGATGGATATTCAATTTAGTTGGCGAAAATGTTCCTAAAGCATAACCGCAAATCTCATACCTCTTATGATGCTTTAGTAGAAGAATAGCAGCCCAATAAGAGTCAGAAGCATCTGTTTCTAAAATGAAAGGCAAATCCTTAATTTCATCTTTGATGCCCTGAACTGCTACAGTCATCTGTGGTAGCCATACTGAATCCTTTTTTAATCTCTGCTGAAGAATTTTGGTATCCTTATCTTTTTACGGGTAGAATTTCCAAATATAGTTCAAACATCCCAAGAATCTTTGGATAGATTTGATGTCAGGAAGTTGGTCTAAAAATCTCAATAGTGATTACAGAACATGGGGTTGCAGTTGAATCTTCCCTTGGGAAATATATAGTCCAAGATATTCGATATTGGTTTGAGAAATGATGAAATTATCTTGAGTGTGAGATAGAACTAAGTTGTGCTTAAAAACAACCTGCTAAAACAATTCCAAATGCTTCTTGTAATGTTGTATGTCTTTGTTGAAAACCACAAATTCATCAATATAATAATAATAAAATCAAAATTATGGAAATTATCTTCCACGTGTTTGTGAAATTTAGAAGGCGCGTTCTTTAGGCCAAATGTCATAATTGTCCATTGGTATTTCCATCCTGGAACAACAAAGGTGGTCTTATATCTATCCTCAGGATTTATGCCTATCTACCAGAAATCACTTTTCAAATCAAACCTTCTAAATACATTAGCACTTGAGATTTTTGCAAGAAGAATATCTTTGTTGGGTAGAGCATACCTGATGGGTTCTAATGCTTCATTTAATTCCTTGTAATTGATCACCAACATCTTTTTTCCTCTTTTCTGTTCTGAGTGTTTGTTGACATAGAAGGTTGGGCACACCCATGAACTTTTGTAGGGTTCAATTAATCTTCTATCCAAGAGTTGTTTGATTTCTTGTTGGCAAAAATTTTTCTTTGTAGAGCTCATGTGGTTGGCAGATGCTTTTTTTGGTTTGTGATCAAACCCTTTTCTGAAAGGAAGTGAAAAAAAATACTTTTCCCATAACCAAAATGCATCAGGATGCTCTTCTGTGCATTATGTTCTTAAGCTTGTGTGCAATGCCTTTGAGAACTTCTTGCCCATGAAGGTTAGCATGTTTGATAATATTTTTAATGTTTGACAAGTCTTTAATAGCTTCAGTGACTGTATCCATACTATCAAGAGGAATCCTAATAGAGTATATATTTGTCGCAGGGACAGATACTTTCTCATTTTGGACACTAAATTTGATCTAGTCCTTATCAACAATCATAGGCATGTGTATTTTTACAAAATCTTGGCCAAGAAGAATATTAGATCCAGTATCGTAATTATACAAAGTAACATATACAATTGTTGAAGAAATATATATAGGAAAATCATGAGCTACATAAGAAATCTTCATGAGTTTTTTGTTAACAACTTTGAAATGTACCTTTGTTGGTTTCCAGTGATAAGTTGGGATAGCTTTGTAATTATAGCAACTATTCATGGCTCCTGTGTCATTTTGGGAATCCAACTGATAGTTTTTGTATCCTGGTATCTTGATGGTCATTCCATTTTCCATCAAGATACCAAGATACAAAAACCATCAGTTGGATGCCCAAATTGACATAGAAGCCATGAGTAGTTGCTGAAACTACAAAGCTATCCTAGCTTATTATTGGCAACCAACAAAAGTACATTTCAAAACTGTTAACAAACAACTCGTGAAGATTTCTTATGTAGCTCCTGATTTTCCTATATATATTTCTTCATCAATTGTATATGTTACTTTATATAATTATGATACTGGATTTGATATTCTTCTTGGCCAAGATTTTGTAAAAAGACACATTCCTATGATTGGTTATAAGGACTAGATCACATTCAGTGTTCAAAATGAGAAACTATTTGTCCCTGCAACAAATACATACTCTATCAGGATTCCTCTTGATAATGTGGATACAGTCACTGAAGCTATTGAATACTTTTCAAAAATTAAAAAGATTATGAAACATGCTGACCTTCATGGGTAAGAAGTTCTCAAAGGTATTGTACATAAGCTTAGAACAGAATGGACAGAAGAGCATCCTGATGCATTTTGGTTTCGGGAAAAGTTTTTTTTTTCACTTCCTTTTAGAAAAGGGTTTCATCACAAAACAAAAAAAGCATATGCCAACCACATGAACCCTACAAAGCGAATTTGTTCCAGAAACAAATCTAACAACTCTTGGATAGAAGATTAATTGAACCCTGCAAAATTTCATGAGTGTGCCCAACCTTTTATGTCAACAAACACTCAGAACAGAAAATAGGAAAAAATAGGTTGGTGATTAATTACAAGGAATTAAATGAAGCATTAGAACCCATCAGGTATCCTCTACCTAGCGAAGATTGCAAAAATCTTAGGTGCTAATGTATTTAGAAAGTTTGATTTGAAAAGTGATTTTTGGTAGATAGGCATAAATCCTGAGGATAGATATAAGACCGCCTTTGTTGTTCCAAGAGGGCAATACCAATGGGCAGTTATGACATTTGGCCTGAAGAGTGCACCTTCTAAATTTCAGAAACGAGTGGAAGATATTTTCCATAATTTTTATTTTATTATTGTTATATTGATGGTTTTTAGTTTTCAGCAGAGACATACAACATCATAAGAAGCATTTCGAATTGCTTTAGCATATTGTTTTTAAGCACAACTTAGTTCTATCTCCCACTCAAGATAAGTTCATCATTTCTCAAACCAATATCGAATATCTTGGACTATATATTTCCCAAGGGAAGATTCAACTGCAACCTCATGTTCTGCAATCCCTATTGAGATTTCAAGACCAGCTTCTCGATATCAAATATGTCCAAAGATTCTTGGGATGTTTGAACTATATTCGGAAATTCTACCCATAACAAGCTAATAATACCAGAATTATTCAATGGAGATTAAAAAATGATTTAGTATGGCTATGATAGATGACTGTAGCAGTTCAACGCATCAAAGATAAAATTGAGGATTTACCATCTTTGCCCCTTCCTGAACAAGATTTGCCTTTCATTTTAGAAATTGATCTTCTGACTCTGGTTGGGTTTCTATTATTCTACAAAAGCATCATAAGAGATATGAGATTTGTGCTTAGGCTTTAGGAACATTTTATCCAACTAAATTGAAATATCCATCCTCCCATAAAGAAATACTATCTATTAAGAATGGGATTAAAATATTTAGGCTTTTCCTAAAAAGTGTGCATTTTACTGTCAAAACAGATCTCAAACATATGAAAGGTGTGCTACAAAATAAAAAATTGTCGGAACAAGGGAATTCTCGCATCCTAAGATGGGCACTCTGGCTCGAAGAATTTGATTTTGATATTATCTACAAACCACATAAAGAAAACTATCTCGCTGATATGATGACCAGAGAAGGAACATAACATCTAAAGGGTATATCCATAAAAAAATTCGAGATAGGAGAAAGTTCTTCAGAACGCCAATCCCAAATCAATTTATGCCCATCATGTCATTATCAATTCTGTTGGGATTTTTTTTCTCAAAAAAAATTGTCATTACTATTAGAGATCCAGAAAATTATTTTAGAAAAATGGTTCAATTCCGAGGATGGGAAACACAATTATAACATCAAATGGAGCCTCATTAATAATAATCATATTTATTTTGGTCAAGCCAGGGAAACCACCCAAAAAAAATTTATATCTTTGATCCAAGTATAACTTGGATGCATTATTATGGAATTATGCAATATGCTAGAGCTTGGGGAACAATTTTTATTATAATGTATTATGAAGATGTTGTTTCCCCTTTTAGAGATTGGAGCCAATGGATGTATTTTTTGATGTATTCATTTGTTCCAAGGAAAGATGATCTTTTTAAAGTAAGCCCACATTGGACTTTGCCTTTTCTTCATAAAGATATGGAAGAATGGAGTCTGACATATGATATCTTTGGATATGATCTTATTAGCAAGGTACCACAGTGTTGATCACCCCTAACAGCTCTTCGATAGGCCATAACTTCAACATCAAAATTGATTATTTTGGAGAAATTGGTATTCTACCAGCCTATTGTGATCCTTTTATTGCATCTTCACCCTTTTCAACTTGCTTTGGACATGAGCCACCTTGGCTCGCTCAAATCATACCTGGAATAAATCTTGATCCTAATCATGAAGTACCCAATGATTCTGATTATGATATGACTCTAACAGAAGTCCGAAAGGACGGGATTGGTAGACTCCCATTTCATCTTTCTCGGAGTTCGAGGTGTTCACCTGTGAATAATATCCTCTATGTAGTATGTTTCATGGTTTGCTTTCTTTCATGAGTGGTGCATAGTTTACTTTCTTTTGTGGGTTCCTCCTCAAGAATCTCCACTGTGTATACTTTTCCGTAATCTGCTTTACTTGACTTTGTGGGTTCCTCCTTAGGAATCTCCACTGTGTTTACTTTTCTGTAATATTCTTTAATTGCTTTCGTGGGTTCCTCCTCAGGAATCCCCACTGTGTTCAATTTTCTTTAATCTGCTTTACTTGCTTTCATGGGTTCCTCCTCAGGAATCTCCACTATGTAAAAATTTGCGTAGTCCACTTTAAGTCTTATCTATAGAAGGACCTTGTGAAAGTCATATATTTAAGGACAATTCTGGTTGATTTGTTTTAGATATGAAAATGATCATGTCTTTAAGCCTATTCATGGATTATTTCTTTTGGGGTTGATTTGAAATGAAGAATCTAGTGAAACAAGACTTCACTTAAAATTCCTATATAAAGGAAGGAAGGGCTCAATTTTACTTACTTCTAAATTATCATAATATTTTTATAATAGAAAAGAAGCATTTCGATGTGAATCACAATTGAGTTTCTGTGAATTTCTTTATGATTGTTTCTTTGTGAGATTCTATCAGTCTGAATCACAATTGATTTGTTGTGATTTTTCTTGTGATTGTTTCTTTGTGAGGTTCTACGGTGTGAATCAATGCCTCTACTTTATCAGATTCATGATGAATTTAAATGTATTAGCCCAGCCAAAAAATTTCCTTTACCAATGCTTACCCGTGCTAGCTACATATCTATATATTCTCGGTGCCTGTGGAACTAAAATAAAAGTAAGTCTTTATGCATACACGCTTTAGGGAAATTCCTAGTCTTCAGAAGTATTTAACAAAGTCTTTCTTTTTAATTTAGCCCCGTAGACGAGAAATAGTTCAATTAATTCAGTGCAATACTTAATTTCAACAACCAACATATATTAACGTCTTTAACCAGGGACAGTTCGTCACAAGAGATTTAGCAATATTATATTAAAACTTTGAAAATTCTACATTGTTACAGTTTATTAAACTTTAAGATATGTGGATTTAACTGTAATTAGTGCATGCATGTGAATGGAAATTATGAAGAAAAGTAGAGAAGGACAAAATAAGCACACATACACACACAAGATATGCTCTCTAAAAAACCCTTTTAGGAGAAAACCCAACTGGAAGGTGAGGCTACTTCGCTTTCTTTCTTTGTCTGGAAATATGGATGCAGGTACAAAGAAATAATATCTGTGGCATGTGGGCTGCCACATTGCACAGATCCTCTCTGTGTGTCCTACCTCCTATCTCTCTTCGTTATCTTTGCTCATCTATGGAACAAAATTCCCTCGAAAGAATGGAATTCCTCTTCCTCCTAGTGACTGGTTATAACACAACCTGGTAGCCTACTGGTGGTTAATTTTGACTGAATCAACTCTTAACTAGAGTTACAATATAGACTCTTCTAGAGTCTTTTACATCACAAAGACGTGGCTAAACCACTTTTCCATAAAGAATGGGTTTGACCGTCATCTTCTCGAACTATAGGTGTGAAAATAAGAAGGCCAACGTCTGAGTGGCATAACTTTTGCATACAGACTCTGATTGATGAACTTCTTGCATCGTTGGAAAGATCTTTGTGTCTAGAATAGAATTAAAAGGTGTTGCATTCCTGCAACAAACTGTTACCCCCCAAAAATCATCTTCTAATGCCTCAAAATTCTCCCAAAAGGTTTAAGACCTCGTTTCACCAAACTAGGTCCCACTAGTAAAAATGGTGTCGTGAGTTGATTGCTCCTCGTTTTCCACTCCAAATGGATGGATATGGATGAAAAACAATAGAATGATCCAATTAAGATTAGACCTCCCCATTTTGGGAGAATTCTGGTCCTCAAAAGCTTTTACTGAATGAGGTGAGGAAAATTTTCCTCCACCTTCTCTCTAGTGTACCATTAGCTTTGCCTAGAAGTTGTCCTTTCAACCCAATTTGCCAAAGGTCATGTTGCCCCCTATCTTTTAGTTCTTTACCTCTTTTTCAAAATTGTATCTTCTGTTAACTCTACCTGAGCGTCTGGTGCCAAATCCTCCATAGAAGGGAGGACCTATTCCCCTTCTTGATCTAGCATGGAAGGCTCGTAGAGTTTCAAATTCTCTACATTCACAACTGAGTAAATGTGCATAAGTGTTGGTAAAGTGAGTAGATAGGCATTATAACCCACCTTTTTCAAGTATCTCAGAGGGAACATACCTTAGAGCCTTGATTTTTTTACCAGGCCCCTGCAACCTCTCCTTATTCAATTGTAGCCATACTCTGTCTCCCACCTTGAATGGTTTCTCTTTTCTATGTTGATCATGCCTGGCCTTATACTTCTCCTATGACTTCTGCAATGTTTTTTGTATTTGTATATGGACTTGCTTGATCTTCTCTATCATTTTTTTATCCCTAAAATCATCTCGTGTAAGATCTTCCCTCACTCCTTGTTTCCCATATGCAATATCCAAAGGGGAAGGTGGAAAATATCAAAAACAAGTCTCAAATGGGGATTTTCATGTAGAAGTGTGGACTGCTCTATTATAAAAATGTTGTATATATACCATATTTTCATCCCAAGTCTTTAGATACTTTGGTTATATCCCCTCAAAGGTTGCACTAAATTCCTGTTGAATACTTTTGTTTGCCCATCGATATATGAATGGAATGTTGTAGATCTCTTTAACTTTGTGTCCATATTCTCCCGCAATGTAGTCCAGAAAGGACTGAGAAATATTGTGTCCCTATCTAAAATGATGCTCCTTGGTATCCCAAAGTGCACCTAGACCTGTCCAAAGAACAAGTTTGATGCTTCTTTTATGTTGATGGTCTTTTTATAGGGCATCAAAACACACATCTTGTTGACCCTGTCAACTACCACGAATAGGTAGTCATGTCCATTCCTGGTTGTCGATAAACCTCCCACAAAGTCCATTGAAATGCTTTCTGAAGTACAAGTAGGTATAGGTAAGGGATGATATAGACCTTGTTTCCTATTGCTAAGCTTGTTGGTACAACAAAGCATGCATCCTCTTATGAACCTAGCCACCTTCTCTTGCATCTTGGGCCAATATACATACCTATGCAAGTTAGCCATGGTCTTTTATTGGGTGCTATAAGGTGTCTATTAAAAATCCTAATTGCCTCACATTAATTATCAACTTGGGTACGTCTTTTTGTTTCAAGAGTGTACACAATATGTGCAAATGATATATCTACGGAGAGTAATGATTTAAGATAATTTATGAAATTCATTACAAGAGTAAATGGACAAAATCATAAATCTCAAGGAGAGTAATCTATCTAAGCATCAAAGCTCAATCTTGGTGAATTTATCAATCATCAAAACTCAATCTTAAATAAAACCAAGACTCAATCTTAATCAAGAGATTCTAATTGCAATTATGTCAAACGAGTGCACCGTAGCAATAACAGAGCTCTTTCAGTTGAATCTAAACTATTGTATAGAAATAAAGCATTTGATCTAATCAATAACACTCTGTCTTTTAATTAACGAGAGATGATTATTATTTAATAACTAATTCAATCCACAACATAAATAAATGAAATCAATTGAAAGAATTAAGAAGTAATGAAATAAATACACGAAATCCACACCAATGAAAGTAAATCAACTATAAAACTGTAAAGCAGCAGTAACAGAAAAGTAAAAGTATAAAACAGGGAACAACAGTGAAATCTACTAGGGACCGGGCCCAAGCCGCCAACTAATATTGCTTAACTACTTCAGAATATCGCGAGTGAACAACAACTCAAATTATGTATTAATCATCAAGTTCAAATGTCATTAAAACACGATGTGTTCTTCAAAATCACGCTCGGTATATTAAAATTACAATTGAAGTAAAAAGGCGAGAAGTTCCATCCTTTCTTCATTCATTTCTCCCTTCTTTATAATAAAAGAGAAAAAGAGATAAAAGTGATTCCTCGGGATCAGGAGATCCTGAGGAATTCGCAACTAAATTCTATTATCAAAAAATATTCCAACTTGTGCTGATCCTCTTGATTCATTCCTTGAGTTTTCCGCACAAGACGCGCTCTTTTCCCCTGTTTAGCCTTTGTTATTCAGCGCTTTGAACAACAAGTGTTCCCTTTGCCAAATTTTGCATAAAAAGCAATGAAAGTTAGTTTTGACAGTCAAATCATATCAAAATCAATTTCATTAATTTCTTATCAAAATTCTATCAACATCTTACTACATCAGGGCATAAATGCATAAAAAGGAGGAAAAAGATAGTGTAATCAAGAGTAAACTTATACCTATTGCACGTCCCAACATCTTCCATACACCAAATTTTCCTACAACCCTGGAGGTGTGAGCCTCTTTAATCAACTGCAATTTCTCACCTTTAGGAACACATAGCTTATCTATTCTGTAGAGTAATCCATCTTGGAGATGGTAGTCAATAGTGTTGTCGCCATCGTGCATGTGACTCTAACTCTGCAACTGCTGATACACCTCCTTGAAGTCCTCATTTTTGGAATATGCCTCTCTGTATGCATCATGGGTGAATGGATCTGTGTGCATAATAGTCTCCAAATCTATAATATTTGATGTGGGCGGCCTTGAAAGCATATCAACCAACTTTTTTGTGTTGCCCTTCTTATACTTGATCACCAAATGAAACTATTGTTATCACCAAAAAACGATCACGTGGCCATTTCTAACTAGGCGGATTGAAATACACCATGTATGATTAATTTTACCGTAGTAACATCACTTTCACCATGAGAATAATTTAGTAAACCAATTTTATTAAATTATTTTCTAATTAAAATTAAAAAAAAAAAAAAACCCATGAGAATAATTGAATAAATCATTATTTATTTAATTTTCTCTAGGAATAATTATTAAATCATTGTTTGATAATTATTCTTTGTCACATATGACTAAATCGCCTAAGAATAATTAAATAAATCACTATTTATTTATTATTCCTTAATTATATTATTGGAATAATTGTTAAATCACTATTTAATAAGTATTTCAATTTGACACCATTTTAATCCTAGCGAAATAATTATTAGATCATTGTATTTGTTAATAATTTATAAATAAAGATATCTGACCATTTTGAATATCTTTTCCCTCTCCAAAAAATATAATAAAGTATTCCTAACGGTTAGATCTTGATTTGATCAATATTATTTTATTATTCTTCATTTTTTAGATTAACTCAATACTTTGTTATAAATATGAGGCTTTTCCATTCATTCTTCACCATCATCATTATCATTGTCACCATTATCGTCTCTTTTCACTTGAGATCCCATTTGAGTTCTCCACATTGTTTTGGGTTTCTCACACATTGAGAGAGAGAATCGATTACTGAAGCATCAAGTACATCAAAGGACCCATCCCACACAAGGGGATTTGTATACCCTTTTTGTAGATCTCCTTCACCAGGTGTTATCATTAAACGATTTATTCATTTTAAAAGTCTTTCCATTTTGGTTATTACATTGGATATATACATTGTTGTTTGTTGTTTTGGATCTTATGTGTTGTTTTGTTGCAAGTTTCTCTAGGTTTACTGCAAATCTAAAGAGTAAGTAGCCACAAATTGTTGTTAGGGGCACATGTCACCTAGTGACTTAAGTGAAGTAGTTTTGGTACACCTTCTAAGAAATTTCACACTAACAAATGATGACTCCACTAATGTAGTAATTTAGTTCCTAGGTGACTGAAGTTTTAGTAATCTTCAGGGTTTTCTACAACTATTTATAGCCTCTCAATTTCTATTTATAGGTTTCTTTCTTTTTTTGTCAAATTTTCAAATTTTGGTGGTTTTATGGTTCTTTCCGCAGATCACAGGTACCAACCGAGCAGGAGATTGTAAAACCTATGCGAGATCTTTTGATCGAGAGTCCTGGGAGAAAATCGTACTTTCAACCCCATATCTGCGTTCCATAGCACACTTTTTGGCCCAATAACTGCATTTTCTACTGTTTCTAGGTCAGTATCTATGTTTTGAAAATTTTTCGATAATTTTTCATACTTGCTGGAAGTGTTGTGTGTAGACTATGAAGATTTTATTGGCTTTGTTTCAGTCTCCCCTAGGCCTATATTCTCCTATTTTTTCTCTTTGAGGAAGGAAAACCCCCCTAGGGTTTAGAGTACACCTTCACATTGTTAGGAAGAGATTGGCTATGTGAGAAGTTTAGGGTTTCAACATTTTTTAGCCACTGATTTTCAAAGTTTGATCCATTACTTTACAGAACTTCTGGATAGGTTTATTTCACCTTTTCTCCCTTAGAGTTTGAGTTTTTCCTTTCCCCCTTAGGATCCCCTTGAGCATCCTAGGTTTTGGAGCTTCATACCTATCCTTTGCAGCATTTTTCACCTTTGATTTTTGCTATGTGTCTGCACCATTTCCAACAAATTAGTGCCTCTACATCTCATTTCCTTTGACACTAGACCTTTTAGGAATTTTAACTTGAAACCTAACCTTAGAGATTGGACAAAGAGGAAAAGTGGTCCCTAATCACTTTTCCCAACTCATTGGCCAGATGAGAGGTGCTTCCCATGCGTCCCGGACTACACGAGTAGGATGGTAAAATAGCAATGAAAGAATATATCACATCCTACTCACAACCACACATAGAGGATAAACCACATCCTACAATCACATGTCATAATCACCGTAGGGAAAGGATGAACCACATCCTATGCGCATGTAAACCACCGAGAGTCGGGAAAGGATAAACCATGTCGTACATGCATGCAAACCACCGAGAGTAGGGAAAGGATGAACCATGTCGTACATGCATTCCAACCAGCAATTGTAGGAAGGATCCTACACATGGGGAAAGGATGAACCACATCCCACTAACATGTCAACCATCGATCGTAGGGAATGAGCATCATACATGTAGGGAAAGGATGAAAGACATCCCACTAACATGTCCACACATGACAACCAACATATGTTTATTTGTATCTTTGACTGGGGTGACCACAAGAGAAGGTGAACCACTCATCCCACTTATATGCCATAGGATAAGGTGAACCACTCATCCTATGCATATATCATCAATCATAGGGGAAGGTGAACCACTTAACCTACACACATGTGTCATCAATTGTAGGGGAAGGTGAACCACTCGCCCTACACACATGTTAACCTTCAAAGAGAAAGGTAAACCAATTACCCTGTACACAACGCACCTATAGAATAAGGTGAATGACTCACCCTATGGTTGCTCATAGCTCAGGAAATACCGCAAGCCTGCAGGAGCTCCCAGAGCTCAATGTTCAATCAATAGAGAATTGTGCTAGGTTGCTCTTTGAAAACTAAGACTAGATCTTGATGATAATATTGATGAATGGTTCGTTATTAAGAGCCTCATTGCTCCACCCAGAAGCATATAGATGTATATATGAAGGTATACAACTCACTAAATAACTTCTACATACATACTGACTTACAACTATCCATTGTAGCAGCAGAGATCTTATCAACACTTACCAATATTTTGTCTTTGGCATATTCATGATACTAAATACTTAGTTGTTCTTACTCCCTCTTGCTCAGGGTGACTAAGCTTGTCTTTCCAGAGTTGGTAACATTTCATATGATTATACTTTCCCTTGTTAAGATGCAAGGTATTCATCGATTTTGTAGATAATTTATCAAAGTCATGATCTTGGCAGTGCACTCCCATAAACAAGAATTTTCTATGTTATACTTGTGGGGAGGATTCAACAGATAACTCCCTCTGAGATAGAAGAGATAACGCATTCATGTTAGAGGTAAACTATTCATAAAACCAAATGTTTGTCAAGTCCTGAATATTTAATAATAAATTTTTATTTTAGAACATTATGGTAGCTTCAAAAGAGCTTCATCCTTAGTTATAAGCATCAGTAATCAATAGAACCTTATCATGATCTTACCCATTTGGGTAGGAAATCAGAGAGTCTTCAAATCTTTCTCCAAGGATGAGCTTTCTCCTTTTCTTCAAGTACCATTCCATAATTGTTGATCTATATTCATTATCAACTATCTGGGATATACTGTAGTTGTACCAACATTTGAGTACTGGAA